>PVIH01004962.1:14753-37775 GCA_004025045.1 Sigmodon hispidus | reverse complement strand
TAAATGGTTTAGGGTATGTTTAAAATATACATAGGCTTGAGAGAAAAAAATAAAAAAGGAAAAGGGGTAGAAAAAATCCCTAAAAAAAGAAATAAGAGTTAAAAAAAATAGTAATAAGCCACATAAAGATGGGAAATACAAAGAATGTCTGGATACTGTATGTTATCGTCTTTAAGTTTTTTGACTATAAAGAAAATAGTAAAAGCTGCTAAAAGCCATTTGAATATAAGTGCTATTGCATTAACCCAACCTATATATTTGGTGAATGAGTTGACATTAAAATTGAAATCCAAAGATACGCTACTTTGGAGAAGAGGTTTTCTTTTTACTTCTACAGAAAATGAGAATCTTTGGATTTATTCCCAGTTAAAGAAAATAAGGTCTGATCAAGGAAGACACTCGTGAAAAGCCTCCAGTGGAAATGGATGGCCCAGATGATCCAGCACGTCAAAGCACCTTTGTTGCGGCATCCAAAACTACTTCAAAGAGACTAGCTGAAATTATTCAGTCTTATAGACTACTCCACTGAAGATTTATTCATAATCCTAAAATTTTCTTTGGATCCCCATGGGACTGCCAACACCCCCATTCAGCAGGAAGTAACCTAGGGGATTACGCCCACATTCCCAAAAATGGATTATAGATGTTTGTGTTTATTTACAGTGTTGGTTATAAGTAGTTATAATAAGTAATGGAAAAGAAAAAGAATATGAGATTTGGGGTTCTTGTTTTTAAAAAAGGGGACATGTAGTGTGATTGTGTTATGTTGCTGCTGTTTCCAGTCATTGTAAATATTTGTCCCACTATGGGTTTAATAAAAGCTGATTGGCTAAAGGCAGACAGGAAGTATGGGCGGGGCTACCAGGCTAAGAAAACTCAGGCACATCTCAGAGCAGACACAGACACCACAGGGAAAGCGATGAAGACATGACCATGAGACTGCAGCAGACGCAGAGGAAAGAAGCTGAAATGTTGCTTTGAGAAAAGGTACTAGCTGCATCATGGCTGAACAAGATGGGTTAGATTAAGAGCAAGTGCTGGCGAGTTATATGCCTGGGCCCTAGGCCAGTCAGGATAAAAATAATGCAAGCATCTGTGTGATTATTTGGGCCTAAATGGCAGTGGGGCTGAGAGTGGGACCAAGCTCATCTGGTGATATGTTACATATCATATCATATGTAATAAAACCTAAAATATCAAGAGATAACACACAGTCAAATCCTAGGCAGATAGCTCAGGAATTTCTTGATCCTTGAGTACAAGGACAAACAGCAAGAGATTCAATCACACACACCTTTAATCCCAGCACAGGGAAAGCCTGGGAGTGGTGACCTATACCCTTAATCCCATAACTCCAGAGACAGAACTTTCTCTGTTTCTTTGAGTTCAAGGCTAGCTACAAAACAGAGTAGCTCACACCTTTAATCCTAACCTGGATGGGAGACAGCTAGCAAGAAGGGTATTTAAGGCCTCATAGGAAACTAGCAGGCAGAAGCAACCAGGAGTGAGGCTAAGGAAGCTGGAAGATAGCTGGGTGAGAATTGACTGTGGTGCTTCCTCTCTGATATTTCAGCCATCCTCCAATATCTGGCTCTGAGTCTCTTTACATACAATTTGAATTCGTGCTACACAGCCACACTGGAAACAATCTGGCAGGTCCAGAGTTAACAATAAAATTGCCAAATGACCAGCAATTCCACTACCAGATATATACCCAAGAAAAATAAACTCATATGACCACACAATAACATGTACATTTAGAGCAGTAGCATTTTTAACAGCCTAAGACAGAAAAAAGTGAGCTTTCCAAGAGCTGTTTCCTCAGATGAAAAGTAAATAGACCTCTAGTGTGGCAAATCATAAGAAAAATCCACAGAACTAAGAATGAGAAATAAAAATTGTCACATACTATCGGGAGCTGCGATCGAGCCACAGTCTAAAATGGCGCTAGATTCCACCCTCCGCCCTCCCGACAGCGAGTGCTCCCTAGGGAACAACTCCTTATTTGGCATGAGGCGATCACACGAGTGAGCGTCCGCATGCATGGCCCAATGGGCAGCATCCACGTGGCAGGGAGTGAGTGGATCACCGGAGAGCTTTTAAGCCAAGAGCAGGGGGAAGAGAAAGAAGGAGAGAAGAAAGAAGGGTGTGCATGATGAATAAAGGACCTGGTCAGTTGCTGCAGAAGAATCTGGTGTTGCATCTTCCTTGCCAGCAAGGTGGGCACAACAAGTGGCGTCAAAACCGTGGAACATCCCGTGAAGGATTCAGAACTTCGGTAATCAAGGGGGTTAACCGGTAAGTCTCACAGGAAAATAGTGGGACCTGTGTTAAGAAGGAAAACTCTGCTTGTAGAAAAAAGCAGAGAACTGGGCATCTGCTGACGAGCCTGCTGACGAGCAGATCTAACCCGTTGATATTTTGGGGTTGTTTGAAAAAAAAAAAAAGATATAAAGGGTTTTAAATAGGCAAGAATATGGGTGTAAATTCTTCTCACCCGATTGCCACAGCTTTGAAAGAGCTGTTGAAGAGTAAAGGTGTGAGCGTTAAATCAAAAAATTTAAAAACCTTTTTAGATGGAGTAGATCAAAGCGCTCCTTGGTTTTTGGTTAGTGGTTCACTTATAAGCGAAGCATGGGAAAAGTTAGGAAAGGATTTGATTAGGGCCCACAAGGCTAGAGAGCTGGCAATGGGTATTATACCCATCTGGTCCCTGGTGCGTGAATGTCTAGATCATGCTATGGGTAAAGATTTGATAGAGGAAGGGGGGAGGGAATTAGAGAAGCTTAAAGAAGAACGATCCAAAAGAGGGCCCCTAACAGCTGAGGGGGCCGTAGGAAGATTGTATCCATCACTGCCTTCCCTAGAAGAACTCTGCTTAGAGTGCCCTGATGAGTCTCTTTCCCAGTGCTCAGAGGAAAGATCGAGTTCAGACTCTGAGCCTGAACAGAAAGGGAGAATAAAAGGGAGAGGCTGTAAGAATAAGAAACTAAAAAGGGAAAGTCAACGATGTTTCCCCTACTGCGCCTATTGCCCCCCCCCCGTATTGCCCGTCTGGTGGGGGCATCTGTTCTAAGCCACCAGACAACACAAAAGTGTAGAAGAGAGTACAGTGTAAGCTGCATCCTAGCGTACCGCTGGCTTTTCCAGTTTTTCAAGATAACCAGGGGCAAAGGTATCAAGAGCTTTTAGATTTTAAGACAGTGAAATCCCTGGCAGAGTCTGTCCACACTTATGGCACTACTGAGTCTTTTACAGTAGCACAGGTTGAGGCACTGAGTAGATCTGCCATGATGCCTAGTGACTGGAGTAGCTTAGCAAAAGCATGTCTCAATCCTGGGCAGTATTTAGACTGGAAATCATTCCTGACTGAATTTGTGGGGGAGGAAGCAGCAGCCAACCTTGCGGCAGGGAACACTGCCTGGGACCAGGAAATGTTACTAGGGACTGGTCGCTTTGATAACGCCCAGAGAGGTTACCTGGTCCCGGTTTATGAACAAATTAATAAGATAGCCATAAGGGCATGGAAAGCATTGCCTAATAGAGGGAAAGTGAGTGGTAATTTAGCCAAAATCACTCAAGGAACCACCGAGCCCTTCTCAGACTTTGTGGCTAGAATGGTGGAAGCAGCAGGAAGAATGTTTGGGGATGCTAAAACCGCCATGCCTCTGATTAAGCAGTTGATTTATGAGCAGTGTACCAAAGACTTCAGGGCAGCCATCACACTGTACAGGCACAGACCTTTAGTGGTATGGATGAAGTGTTATAGGGAGCTAGGGGGACCTCTTTCTAATGCAGGGCTGGCTGCCGCTGTAATGCAGCTTAACCGTAACAAGAAGGAAAAGGACAAGGGAAATGGGGCATGCTTTGCCTGTGGAAGACAAGGCCATTTGAAGAGGGATTGTCCTAATCGTAGTGCCCCACCTCCACCAGGGCGTGGGGCGACCACACAGCCAGAACTTTGCCCTCGCTGTAAAAAAGGCAAGCATTGGGCCAATGAATGTAGATCAGTGAAAGACATTAACGGTCAGCCCCTAACACAGCCAAGTAATACACAGTCAAAAAAACGGGAGGTGGGGCCCCCGACCTCAGGGCCTGCAAATATATGGGGCAATAGAGAATCAGAATACCAGCCCGACCATGGAGCAGTGGCGGACACTCTGCCACCCCAATGACCGTGGAGAGCCACTGCTGGGTCGGCTGGATTGGACCTCTGTGCCACCACCAGACTCGTATTAACACCTCGGATGGGTGTACAGTTAGTGGACTCAGATTTCAAAGGGCCGTTAGACCTGGAAAGGTGGGATTGCTCATAGGGCGATCTTCCACGGCTCTTAAGAGTCTTAAGGTGCATCCTGGAGTTATTGACCCTGATTATACAGGCATAGTAAAGATTATGGTTGAGTCCCCAAAAAGGTACTTTCTCCATTTCCCCTGGAGACAGGATTGCACAGTTATTGATTCTGCCTAGTCTCCATGCTCAATTTGCGGCAACCGACAGAAACAGGGGGAAAAAAGGATTCGGATCCACTGGTAACAATTTGACATGCCTGTCACTAGAAATGGATGATCGACTATGATCACCTTGACAGTGGACAGTAAAAGAATCCTGGGACTGCTCGATATAGTTGCAGACAAAAGCATAATAGCTAAAAAAGACTGGCCATCAGGATGGCCTATTCAAGCCTCTTCCCAGACGCTGCAAGGCCTAGGATATGCTAGGGCACCAGATGTTAGTGCACGATTATTGAATTGGACCAACGATGAAGGCCAAAAGGGCACTATCCAACCATATGTGCTAGAATTGCCTGTTACCCTATAGGGAAGAGATTTATTAAAAGACATGGGGTTTAGGTTGAGTAATGAGTATTCCCAAACCTCCCAAAAAATAATGGCAGATATGGGCTTTCACCCTCAGTATGGATTGAGTAAACGCTTACAAGGCAGAGCAAGCCCTGTATCAACTAAGCAGAGACCACCCAGACACGGCCTGGGTTTTTCCTAGGGGCCACTGAGGATGGTATTCCCATTACTTGGAAGATTGAGAAACCTGTATGGGTCCCTCAGTGGCCCCTATTCCTAGAAAAGTTAAAAGCTGCTCAAGAACTAGTCCAGGAACAATTCGCACAAGGACATATTGTGCCATCCACATCACCATGGAATACTCCTATATTTGTGATTAGGAAGAAATCAGGAAAATGGAGATTGCTGCATGACTTGAGAGCAATAAATAATCAGATGCAGCTAACGGGTCCTGTGCAACGGGGGCTTCCCTTGGTCGCCTTGCCTTTGCAACGGCATGTCATAACAATAGACATTAAGGATTGCTTTTTCTCCATTCCTTTGAACTCAAAAGATACGGAGAGATTTGCCTTTACCATTCCCTCATGTAATCATGAGGAGCCGGACCAAAGGTTTGAGTGGGTAGTGCTGCCCCAGGGCATGGCTAACAGCCCAACCATGTGCCAATTGTTTGTAGGCCGTGCTTTGGAACCTATAAGAGTGGCTTTCCCAAAAATATGTTGCATCCATTATATGGATGATATACTGTTAGCAGGAAAAAATGAGTTACAGTTAAAAGAGACTTACAGAGCATTAGAAAAGACATTAAGGTCTTGGAGGCTATGTATTGCCCCAGAAAAGGTGCAGATGGCTCAGGTTGTTGAGTATTTGGGGGCTAAAGGGACCCCTCAATCAGTTTATCCACAAAAGTTAGAAATCAGAAAAGACAATTTAAAGACGTTAAATGATTATCAAAGATTATTAGGAGATATAAATTGGATTAGAAGCTATCTAAAGCTAGCAAATTATGAATTAAAACTCTTATTTATATGATGTGCTTAAAGGCGATAGTGCCCTAGATTCACCTAGATATATGACCAAAGAAGCGCACCAGGCACTACAATTAGTAGAAGATAGACTACAACAGGCTTACCTACAGCGCATACAGGAAGCTCAGGAGCTGCTGCTATGCATTTTACCTACCATGAGACAACCCACAGGAGTGTTGTGGCAGCAGGGACCCTTGTTATGGATTCATCCTAGAGTATCCCCTGGAAAGAGCATTGAGCATTATCCTACAATCGTTGCTCAACTGGCCCAACTTGGCTTACAACAAACCTTACAGTTTTTTGGCAGAAGTCCTGAAACCATTGTAACACCTTACACTGCAGCACAAGTTTTAGTGTTGTGTACTACCATTGATGATTGGGCCATTCTTAGATGCTCCTTTCCTGGAAAGCTTGATAATCATTACCCAAAGCACCCCCTAATGACATTCTTTAAAGAACATCCCCTTGTTTTTCCAAAGGTAACAGCTACCACACCTCTTCCTGATGCCATTAACATATTTACAGATGGCTCCAATAACGGAGTGGGAGCATATCTGGTCCTTGGCCAGCCGGTAGTCCAACGCCAATTTACGGTAGTCCAACGCCAATTTGCTCCGGGGACCCCTCAAGTAACAGAATTACAGATAGTGCTAGAATTCTTTACAACCTTCTCCTGTGCGTTCAATTTATGTTATAAATGCCTTGAAGATTCTTGAAGTGGCAGGCCCCATAAAACCATCCAGTACTGTAGCCTGTCTATTTTCCCAATTGCAAAAACTTATTAGACACCACTCTCAAAGATTTTTTTCCACAACATATAAGGACTCATACAAAGCTGCTCGGTCCCTTAAGTGAGGGTAATGTCTTAGTGGATGCAGCCACTAGACAAAAGTGGGTATTTCCTGTAGCTGTCAACACTTAGGCCCGAGATTTTCACAAACTCTACCATGTTAATGCCAAGACTTTGTGGTCTAAGTTTCACCTGTCCAGACAAGATGCTAGACAAATTGTGGTTGATTGCCCTCAGTGTGTGCAATTCCACCACCCACCATCCTTGGGAGTTAACTCGAGAGGGCTACTCCCCCTTAAGGTCTGGCAAATGGATGTTACTCATTTGCCTGAATTTGGCACTCTAAAATATGTTCATGTATCAGTAGATACGTGTTCAGGGATTCTTCATGCTACAGCCATGAGTGGAGAAAAGGGCCGCAATTTTATAGTCCATTGCCTCGAAGCATGGGCAGCCTGGGGTAAACCTATACAAATAAAAACTGATAATGGACCAGGCTACACTGGACAACAGTTCACTACCTTTTGCATGCAGATGGGCGTACACCTTAATCATGGCCTACCCTACAACCCCCAAGGGCAAGGCGTTGTAGAAAGGGTGCATCACACCCTCAAAGAATGTGTAATTAAACAAAAGGGGGGAATAGGTCTTGGCCATACCCCAAAGGAGAGACTTTCTTTAGCTCTCTTCACTCTTAATTTTTTGACTTTAAATTCATGTGGCCAGTGTGTGGCCGATAGACATGCTGCCCCGGGCGGTGGCATTAATGGTCTAGTTAAATGGAAGGATGTGTTGACAGGTCACTGGAAAGGACCTGATCCCATGCTGGCATGGGCACGAGGGTCTGTTTGTGTTTTTCCCCAGGAAACTCAAGACTCAGTGTGGGTTCCAGAACGATTAACCAGAAGAGTCAAAGAAGATGGTCCTGTTGCCGATCCTCCTGATGATGCTGTCGATCCTGAACTAGCGGAAGGGCTGGCCCCTTGGATCTCTGCTGCTGTGGACCATCTGAAAGAGTGGGCGGGAATAGGCTCGATGGCTGGCTTTATGGTGTTGATATTCCTTCTTTGCATGTGGTGTGCTTGTCGCATGAGGGTTCAGCAGCGCCAGAATGCCACTTTACTGGTGCAAGCCTTTACTGCCATTGAGGAAGGACAGTCTCCCCAAGTTTGGCTGGCTACCCTAAAACATTAGCCGCCATATTTTTGCAGGTTGCGAGGCTATGCATTGCAGTCGGGTTACCTCTCGATATCTTGGGGAGCTCGAGGAGGGTATGTTCATTTGCATGTGGGTTGTTGCCCTGAATTTCCCACCTCTGCGAAAATAGGGTGTGGCTGGGTCTCATGTTCTTGAGGGGGATGCCCCAAGAGAAGCTTGGGATGATGTTCCAATAGCACAGCAGAGAATGGACCTCTACCCTCACCTGCTTTATTTAAATAATAAAAAAGGGGGAACTGTCGGGAGCTGCGATTGAGCCGCAGCCTAAAATGGCGCCAGCTTCCACCCTCCGCCTTCCCCGATGGTGAGCACTCCCCTAGGGAAAAACTCCTTATTTGGCGTGAGGCGATCATGCGAGTGAGTGTCCGCATGCATGGCCTAATGTATAGCATCCACGTGGCAGGGAGTGAGTGGATCACCAGAGAGCTTTTAAGCCAAGACAGGGGGAAGGGGAAGGAGAAGGAGAGAAGAAAGAAGAGTGTGCACGCCGAATAAAGGACCTGGTCAGTTGCTGCAGAAGAATCTGGTGTTGCGTCTTCCTTGCCGGCGAGGTGGGCGCGACAACATACAATGAAGAAAACTATAGTACTCCATTCTAATGAACTAGAGCCATTGCTTGAATAAAGGACTTTACAGGAAAACCATAAATTATCTAACTTTACCCAAGAAACATGAGTATGGATATAGACTACACCTGAGAGGGACCTGGAAACACCACAATTTTGCTTCCAATATGGCTCAAACATGAGAGAAACATTTCCACACAATTTATCTCTCCCACAGCATAGAAAATATTCATTCCAGCACCTCTCATGGAACAGAATACCACAGACAAGGAGAATGGCTCAGACCATGTGTTCTTTCTCCTGAAAAAATGGCAACCTGCTCTGAGAAGATGCTGGGCACTAGATGGAAGCTGGAGTAAGGGAGGAGGGGCTGACAGGAAACTTACAAAGATTTACAAGGGGGTTCATGACTGTTAAAAGTTGAAGATCAAGAATATCTAGTGCTACAAACCATGAACATTACAGTCTCCAAGAAATATTTTCCTTCAAAATACAAGCTTCAAGGAGAAGTGTTTGAAATCATCTAAGCAGAAACATCTGCAGGTCCAGCAGGAAAACAAAATAGAAGAGGCTCTGAATCACTTACTCCTCAACCAAGTAAGTCTTTAAAAAGCAGTAAGGAGAAATAGAGCTGGCTCCATGTGAAAAGCAGTACGGAGAAAGAGGAGCTAGGTCCACCTGTAAAGTCTGATGTAACCTGAGTTCAATCCCAACATAAAAAGGGGGAACTCAAGCCCACAAATTGTCTAACTTTCACCTGCATTTGATCCTCAGCCCCTGCTCTGTTGGAGGAAGACAAGAAGATCCCTGGAATTTGCCTGTGGGCCAGCCTGATCTAGTCCAGTGAGCTCCAGGTTCAGTGATGATAGATCCTGTCTCAAAATCAAGATGGAAGGTTGGTAACACATACACCTTTAATTCCAACATCCTGGATGCAGTGGTAGGTGGATCTCTATAAAGATCACTATTTAGACCAGCCTGGTCAAATTATATAAAGAAGGTAGCTAACAATCCATATATACCCATACACAAATGCACATGTGCAAACAAACACTACACCACATACACACACAAGAAAAACATCATTACAAGCTTACTACATAGGAAGACATAGATGACAGAGAAACTGAGTAATATACAATGAACATATCTTAAAAAACTGGATCAGGGCATAGTGGAACATGCCTTTAATCACTTGGGAGCACTCAGGAGGCAGAAGCAGGTAGATCTCTGAGTTCAAGGCCAACCCAGTCTACACATGGAGTTTCAGAAGAGCCAGGGCTACAAAGTGAAACCCTGTGTGTGTGGAGGGGTGGACCTGGGGGAAGAGGGCTCTATCTCAGAGGCAGAGTTTGCCTAACATGCATCAGGATCAAGCAAACTAAAAGTGGACTACTTACACCTTCCTATATTCTCTAATGTAAATAACTGATAATAGAAAAAGCAGGACTGCACCTTTATTCCTAGCACTTGAGAGCTCAAAGACAGCTTGATCAACATAGCAAGTTCTGGCCAGCCAGGGCTACATAATGAGACCCTGTCTCAAAAACAGAACATAACTTCCAGAGCAGGAGAAAGACAGTCCAAGCTCTAGAAGTAGGATTTTTCCACTGCAATAGATAGGTCACAGTAAACCAGGAAAACAAGTTTCTCTTATCAGGTATGGTAAAAGTAGGCTAATTTAAGAATCCCTCCATTAGGCCTAAAGAAATAAATATTCATAGATGTTCAAATAAATCAGAACAAAGTAAGTTAGAAGACCTACTTCAAAAATATAACTTCACTATGGTCTAGATGTAGATAATGTAGTACTTAAAATCTCTAGCCCAGACCACTTCTCTAATCTTCAAAACCAAACTCAATCTTAGCACCCACCCAGCCAGTTCATCACCAACTCAAATCTGACCTGACCACATCTCAAAATCAGCACAAGCATTTACTCACTAACCTAATACATGGGAAACCATCCACAACCAACCCATTACTAAGTGTGATGATTTTGCTTTCTAAATGTCAATGGCTGATCTGGGTTGGATGGTTTGTGCCAAGCCGTTCTAATCTCAAAGCAAGGCTGTTTGTTTGGCCTGGAAGCAGGTTAGGCTTCAAAGCAAAGCCCTCCCTGCTTTCAGGAAGAGCTAGCTTAAGAAGCCCTGGCTGCAACCTGTCTCAGGGCATTACCAACACCACTGTCTCCACTCTTAATGAGAACACTAGACCATCAGAAATTAAACTATGACACTGAGACAATGCCAGAAAAGCTTCCCATTAAAGAGCCTTAACTTTCTACTTCTGCCTTTTTGTCTTGGTGAATTCTTTCACAGCACCATGTCACCAATCTGTCAACACTGTTCCTGTCATGACACACTTCTCTTAAAACAACCCACTTCTCCCTAATCCCATCAATACTTCCCTGTTCTATGTAGACCAGGCTGGAAAGACCCACCTGCCTCAGCAGTTCTCAACCTGTGGGCCTGGACCCCTTTTGGAGTTAGTTGATTATTAGGTATCTTGCATTTACATTACAATCTATAACAATAGAAAAATTAGTTATGAAGTAGCAACAAAATAATTTTATGGCTGGAGGTCACAACATGAGGAACTGTACTAAGAGTCAAAGCATTAGGAAGGTTGAGAACCACTGCTCTAAATGCTGGAATTAAAAAGCATATTCCGGGGCTGGAGGGATGGCTCAGCAGTTAAGAGCACTGACTGCTCTTCTAGAGGACCAGGGTTTGATTCCCAGAACCCACATGGTAGCTCACAACTGTAGTTCCAGTTCCCAGTTCCAGGCAAACATCAAGGCAAATAAATAAAAAATTAAAAAATAAAATAAAATAAAAAGCATATTCCATTACACCCTGCTCATTTCCTTGTTCTAAAAACTTTCTGCCTGACCGTATTGCAGCAACCCTCCTTCGTTTATTCAGAATGCCCAAATCTTCCTACTAGCTCGGCTATCTACGCTACTCATTATATTTCAGAGATGCAAATCTAATCATGGACATCATTCTTTAAAACATTTTACTGACTTTCCAAAAATCCAGGGATAAAGTCGTGACATCCCTGACACAACATATAAAACCTTGTAGTCCAGACTCAACCTGCTGGCCTTCACTTCCTTCAAATATCATGCTTTAAATGATGTGACCCAGAGGTGATAGAATGTTTGCCTAGAATGCCCAAAGGCAGAGGTTCAATCCTAGTCCTACAAAAAAAAAAATCAAAAACAAATGTAAAATGTGAAATTGTCACACTCTTGCTAACAGTCAGTGCCTTTCCTCATCTAGGCTTTTTTAAAAACTCTTGTTTAGTTAGCCCTACAGTCTTCAAGGTTAGGTCCCCAATCTTCCCTTCCAGGTTACCTACTTTATCCACTCAAGGCATTTTAACATACACCATTTTTACTTAAGACCATGTGAATTTTATCTGCCTCCCTCTTTAGAGTGGGAACACTAGTGAGGCAGGAATTTGGTTCTCCAAAACTTCCTTAGTATCAAGTACAATATGTAGCACAAGGTGAATGCTTAAAGTATAAGCCAAATGACTTAAAACACTCCCAGCAATACCTAGCAGGCTCTTCACCAATCACAGTCCGGTGTATCACTGTGATGATGAAATTGTTCTGTGACTGCTACGTCCAAGAGACAGCCGCAAAGCATGGCTAACACGCACTTGAAAAGTGATTAAGCAGGGCCACTGAATTCCTAATTTTAATAATCTCCCCCAAGTACTAGGGCTTGAACTCAGGGCCTGCACACACTAGGCAAGACACTTCTACCACCACATAAAACATCACCAGCCCTTCTAAATCTATTTATTACTATTTAATATGTAAAGAACTACACGTGGTTGTATTAACGCAATTCTTGACAGTTAAAAAGCATTAAATTAAGAACATGGTTAGTTTCAAAATACTCTTCGCAGGAACTCTGTAAACTCAGCTCTTCCTCCATTTGGTCTTGACTTTGTGCATTCTAATGTTCAAGCTGCTTCCAAGTTCCTACCACTGGCTAGGAACCCATTAATTGCTACAAATGCGGTTCCTGGGACACAATGGGCGGGAAGCTTCTCAAGACAGCTCATGCAGAGTACATAACCTATACTAATTCCTCGGGGGCAGGGGTTCTTGTACTTCAATACAACTAAAGTGCCAAATGTCTCTCCACTAACTAGCTAGCTAGTCCCCAAGATCCCTCCCCAGTTCCCACCTTCTGCCCAAAAGGCCTTTCTAATTGCACGCTCTGGGAGTGCCAGCTCCCCGAGCATCTGTCACATCTACCCTAGTTCAAAAGAGCCCGGACTCACTAAGAGGCGGGAGAGACACCAGATATCATTGGCAGGAAGAACCCAAAACTGCACAAGAGTCCGCTAGCCCCACAGGCAGGGATCTCCGGCCCGTAGACGTGGCGATTCGCAGCAAGATCCTCGACCAGTTTCAGGGTTTGGAGCACCTAGGCTGGCGCTGGGGAACTGGACCCCGCTGCTCCCCAAGCCCCGCCCCTCCCAAGCCCCGCCCCTCTCCACGGCCCGGCTCCGCGCTGCCAGCGCCTCCCTCTACCCACCTCGGCCTCTCGCAGATGCTCCACCGGAGCGTACAGGTGCCGCGGGGGCGGGGGCGGAGGGAAAGCCTTGCCAGGGTGGGTAGGGTGCGCCTGCAGCCAGGCCTTCGCCATCTCGTCCTCCTCTTCGTCCGTGCTCTCCCGCGGCTGGGACTCGTTAAAATCCAAATCCAGCTCGGGCTCCGCCTCTTCATCCAGTTCTACTTCTTCCCCTCTCACGGTCTCGTCAGAGGTCCCGGCCTCCTCCACGGTCTCCTCGGTCGCCACGGCTGACGCGTCCTCCACCTCCTCCTCCTCCTCCTCCTCCAGCTCGCCGGGCCACGGCAGGTCCTCCGGCTCCATGTTGGCGTCGCGCTCCAGGCGGCTCCGGAGGAGGGGGAGAGGGGAGGGGGCGGGGACGGGACGGGAAGCGACTTGACTGGCGGTTGCAGCCGCCGCGCAAGCGCACTTGGCCGCCGCCGCCGCCCCCGGCAGGGCGGGGCTGCGAGAGAGCGCGCGCGTTGCTAGGGACGCCCCGCGGGACCTGCTACGTCATTCTCCGTCACCAGACCTTGCTAATAGTACTGTATGCTCACAATAAACTTAAAACTCTTGGAGGGCGCGAGGGCACTTCCTGCTCAATTCACTCCTGATTATTTTATTTTTTGTCTCTCGCCCTCAAACCCTGGGACAGACCCATAATACTTGCAAATTACAAATTTTTAAAGGTTTTGTGCCTGAAGTGACAATCGACAGCTGGCACCTAAACCTAGCAGAGGTGAAATGTAAGAGAATAAGTCAATGGTCTTTGTTTGCTTGTTTTTTTAATGGACGCTGACGTTAAAAACGGGAACTAGGATCTGACTTTCTACAACTCGCCACGCTGTGACAAAGAGCACCTTTTAGAGATAAGAGGTCCCTGCAGGGCTGGCAAGATGATTCTACCAGTAAGGCTTCCACAACACAAGCCAAAAGATCTGAGTTCGATCCCCAGAACACATATAAAGGTGGAAGTAGACAACCAAGTCGCCTAAATTATCCTTACTGTGCAATGAGGAGGAGGAGAATGGAAGGTAGCCTGGTGGTGCTGCACACCTTTAATCCCAGCACTTGGGAGGCAGAAGCAGTTGGATCTCTATGAATTCAAGACCAGCGTGGTCTAATTAGGGAGTTTCAAGACAGCCAGGGTGACATAGAGAGACCTTGTCTCAAAAATACAAAATAAGAAGGAGGGCAAGCAAAATAGCCTGCATAAAGGCACAAGCCCACCCCACTCCCACCCTGCAAAGCTGCACCTCCTAAACCTGACAGCATCACCAGGGAACCAAGTATTCAATTGACTGAGACATTCAATTAGACATTCCTAATTTAAACCAGCACAGATAGACATTTGTTTCTCTCTCTCCAGAAAAAGCCACAAGTATACCTACTATCTGGAACAGTCTCTGGCATTTAAGGAGATGCTCAGTAAATACTGCCGAATTAAATGAATGAAGTCCTGATTGAACTGACTGGTCAAAAGATGATAAATAGAAGACTGGGATGAATTTGGCTTCCCTTGGAGTTCCTATGGCTGTCTGACTGACTACTGGAGAACTTTTGACTTCCTCTCCTAGCTAGCACGTGGGGGCTTCAGATAGACAGAAAGTGAAGTGCACCTTCAAGTGTGGGTGGACGGGAGCTGATTATAACTTGCAGTTGATCCCAGGTGGCAAACCCTCACAGGATAAATCATTGCCACCAATGGCTAAAGAAATCCATGAACAGCTCCAAAAAGTGATAATTATATATGCCATAGAAACATACACACACACACACACACACACACACACACATATATATATATATATATATATATATATATACTGGGTATGTATGTACTTATGTGTTTGGAAAATAGATGGGCAGATAAATATACATAAAAATATGATAAAGGGCCAGAAAATTTAGAAATAAGAGCATAAATAAATACATGATAAACCAGTGAAGGCAAATTGAGGTATTCAGTAAGTTCCTATTTGCTCTAATTTTTATTACTGTGATAAACTACCTAGCAAAAAGCAATTTATGGGGAAAGGGTTTAGTTCAACTCAAAATCCCAGCCTATTTACAGTCCATCATAGCAGGAAAGTCAAGGCAGAAAGTCATAGCACATCCACCACCATCAAGAACAGAGAGAAATTAATACCTGTAGGCTTGCTTGCTTGTTTGTAAGAGATTGTCTTGTTAATTGATGTGGGAAGACCCTGCCCACTGTGGGCAGCACTATTCCCCAGGCAGGAAGCCTAGAACTGAATAAGAGTAGAAAAATCAAGCTGGGGCTGGAGAGATGGCTCAGTGGTTAAGAGCACCGTCTGCTCTTCCAGAGGACCCGGGTTCAATTCCCAGCACCCACATGGCAGCTAACAACTGCCTGTAGTTCCAGTTCCAGGCAAACACCAAGGCAAATAAATAAAATAAAGAAATAAAGTTTTTTAAAAAAAAAAAAAAAAGAAAGAAAGAAAGAAAGAAAAATCAAGCTGAGAACAATCAAACAACATTGGTGCATTCATTTCTCTCTGCTCATGACTATGGATATAAGTGACTAATCTTAGGCTCCTGGCACCCGAACTTCCCATCCATGGTGGACTATACTCTCAAATTGTGAACCCAAATAAACCCTTCCACCCTTAAATTGCTCTTGTCTGGATATTTTTATTACAGCAACATAAAAATAACCAAGGCTGAGTCTTATCCAGCCTGATGATGAATTTCAGATATATCATATTTTCAAGGCCTTTTGTTTGAAACTCACTCACAGGTGTCCATATCTATTCCAGTAGTATTCTTTGGTCATACGTAACAGAAGTGACTAGTCTGGTCAATTTGCCTGTTTGCTTCCTTGTGTGTTTGACCTAGGATCTCAACTCTGTAGCCCGGGTTGTGTTGGAGCTATGTAGCTGATCTCAAACCTGTGGGGATCCTCCTTCTTTAGCCTCTCTATTGCTAGGGCCACAAGCATCGGCTACAAGTCTGCCATCCTCTAGTCCATACAACTGAAAAAGAAATTTACTGGAAAAGAGCAGTCTAGCTCACGTTCCTTGCAAAACAGAACCTCTCAGTTAATTCACAGTCTAGAAAAAAAAACTGAAGAAAATGCTATTTGAAAACATCAGCATCAGTAACCAAACCCTGTATGAAATTACAAGAAACATGAAGTTGCATAACACAAAGGAGACATATCTACAATTTATATCATTACATAAGGAGCAACATAATCACCTGCAGACTCCTCATTTTTGCAAGTGGACACAAACTATAGAATATTAGTACAGTCCTGTTCATATCTGCTTCCTGTCTCACAGGGTCTTTTATCCATTAGATGACCCCAAACTCCATTTCTGGAGTGGTTCTTACCTTTATAGGGTGGCTATCATCTTCCATTACATGATACTGTTACATATGGTATTCCGAGAGAATGCTCCAGAAGATCACCTGTGTTCCAGATATATTCCCTTTTAGACACTTTTTAGATTCATTTATTCATGTGTATGAACATTTTGTCTGCATTTATGTATGAGCACCATGTGTGTGTGTGCCTGGTACCTGAGGAGGTCAAGGGAGGGTATGGAATTCCTTAGAACTAGTTACAGGTGGTTGTGAGTCACCATCTGGGTCCCAGAGCCACCATCTGCGTCCCAGAACCACTGCAAAAATAAGGGCTTTAGACCTATAAGCCTGCTCTCTCCAAATACACTTTCTCCTCACTCCATCTTGTAGCTCTCTCTCTCTCTCTCTCTCTCTCTCTCTCTCTCTCTCTCTCTCTCTCTCTCTCTCTCTCTCTCGTTCTCTTTGAGAATCAGCATCAATTACCCTTGCCAAATAGAAATCCACTTCTGCCCTATTACATGAAAAGTAAACCATCAGCTGAGTTTCAACTTCCAGTTCAATGGAGCCCTCTTGTTGTCATGCTGGAACCTAATTCTATCCAGAGACACAGAGACAAAAATGTGGCAACAATTCTAATACAATGAAACAAACATTTTTCATTGAAAATTAACAACTATTTTCATTATCTTGGTTCCAAGTGTGGAAACTAAAGTCCCTCCACCTTGAGGCCTGGAGCTGTTTTGGGAGCTGAGAAGTTTCTAAACCCCCAAGGCTAAGCACCCAAGGCCAAGTGCCCAAGGTCCTGGGTAATCAGAGGGCATTCCGGCCCAGCTGGGAAGCATCTTTTCCCCATCCTAAGACAACCCATCAGCCAGCAGCTGCCCACTTGGCAGAGGCAGTAAAGAAACTCTCTCACTCTCCAGCCTAATAACAGCATTTCTATGGTCTTTGATCTCTGTGTTTTAAAAAGTCTTGCTTTTGAGTAGGGGGAGCTCACACTCCCCACTGGCATTGCTGTGTGACAGGAGATGAGCTCAACTGTACAGCTGTAATAAACCTTGTTTTGCATTTGCATTTGGAGAGTTAGTGTGGTTCTGGGGATCTTTCTGGGGGTCCCTGAGACTGGGAAGAACACCAAGGATCATAAATTCTGACTGTGAAAGAAATTTCACTAGTTCTAAAATGATAGCATTTCAGAAGTAAGGTACCCATTCCCCTCCCATGACACCCCTGGTTATCTCATATATGACCTAGTAACAGTCTGAACAGCCCACTAAATGATTCTGTAAGCTCAAGGTGAGGAAGTTCATGAGAAGACCTGAAATTTCTGTGCTATTCTTTCTTAGTCAGTATATTAGGCAGAGTGAGAGTGGGTGTTATCTAGAGATATAGATGCAAAGGAGGACAGGAACTTGTTATTAAAATTGGGTTATGTGGTTATGGAGGCTGGAAGCTCTCCAACAGGTTGGAGACTCAGGGATCCTGATCCAAGGAATCGCATACACAATCTTCAATCTGAAACGTAAGGACTCAAGGATTTGATGTAATCCAAGGACCAGAGTTCTGTGGCATAAAGCATCTAGGCTCCACAAAGGACAGAGTTCTAGCCAGGCTCCCAGCTGATTGGATAATGCCAACCTACATAGAGAAATGATCCTCCTCGATCAGTAACGATAGCGATAGCACACACCTTTAAGTCCAGCATTTGGAAAGTAGAGATAGGCAGATCTCTGAGTGCAAGGCCAGTCTGTTTTCTATGTAGGAAGTCTCAAGCCAACCAGGGATACATAGTGAGACCCTGTCTCAACAAACAAACAAATATAATCTCCCTATAGTTTATAATGTTAGTAGGAAAAGGGATTACTAAGTACTTCCATTTAGCCCTTTCTACCATAACGGACAATTTTAAGGTCAGGAAACAATGTGTATTTTTCTGTTCATGGCTGGATATCTCTGCTAAAACTCCAAGACTAGAGGGAGAAAAAAATCACAGGATATATTTGAAGATCTGTAGTAGGACAGGCCCCATAGGGCCAAGGAAATTGGCTCAAACCAGTTGCCAATGTATGTACATGATGTACTTCCTTATGAGCCAACCTGAAGCCTGCCCAAGGGCCTAGCAACAGCCACTGTCCATCCAACATTCCTGATTGCTCAGAATCTGCCTAGCAACATACACTGTCAGATATTCTGATCGTGTCCAGCCAATAAGGGACAACCATGCAATATCACCAGATCGTGACATAGCCTGGATACTGGGAGGAGGGTATATAAGAATCTCTCCATTGTTGAACAAAGGAGTTGGTTCTTTCAACTGACTACCAGAGTCTGTCTGTGTCATTGACTCTATCTATACCTTTTCACTCCTTCCCCCCAGGGAAATGCTAGGACCCAGCAACAAAGATTCACTGGGCTACTGTGAAAAGGATGTCAAGGGACTGGGGAAATGGCTGAACACGTAAAGGGCTTGCTACACAATCACAGAGACTTGAGTTCAGTTCCCCGCATCCATGATAGCCAGGTGTGGCACCAAGTACCTATTTCATTGTATTATAATAAAAATACAAAACCAGATATTTGGGAAAAGCTGAAATATCAGAGAGACAGAGAAACAAACAACAGCCACTACTCACCCAGCCTCTTTCTACCAATCCTCAGAGAGAAGTGCCAGGCCAAGGGAAGAAGTCCCGCCTCCTCCAGCCTTATCCTTCTCCCCTAGCTATCTCATTTCCTGGTTCAATTTTCCTAGTGCTAGGATTAAAGGCGTGCTTTTCCGGAGTACTGGGAACAGAGGCATAGGATCACAAGTGCAGGGATCAAAGGTGTGTGCCACCACTGCCTGGCTCTGTTAGGCCTTGAACTCACAGAGATCCAAACAGACCTCTGCCTTTAAACGTGTAGATCCAGACAGACCTCTGCCTTTAAAGGTGTCTGTCACTACTTCCTGACCTTCCTGGTTTGGTTCTGTGGCAGCCCTGTCCTCTGATGTGTCATATTTTTAATAAAAATATACAATGTATCACCACAGGTATCTGAAGCCCTAGGACTGGGTAAGAGGATACAGGAGCCCCCTTGGCCACTGGCCAGTCAGTCTAGCTGAACTCCAAATTCAGTGAGATACCTTCTCTCAAAAAACAAGATGGAGAGAGTGGAGAGATGGTTCAATGGTTGAGAGCACTTGCTGCTCTTACAGAGGGTTCAGTTCCCAGCACCCACATGATGACTCACAATTACCTGTAACTAATTCCAGAAGATCTGATCCCTTCTCCTGACCTCCATGGGTACCAGGCATGCGCGGTGCCCATATGTACACGCAGGCAGAACACTCATACCCCTTAAAAAGAAATATTTTTTAAAGAGAGAGAGAGAAAAAAATAAGACAGACAGCTAAGAATAATACCTACCATTGACCTCTGGATGCTTACAGAGGTCAACACACACAACATCTGTAATTACTGTAACTACTTAGCTCTCTTAAATCACACCCCAAATGATGTCGCACAGTGAACTCAAGCTCCACAGGTGGGTTGGCTTTGGTTTAGAGCCAGTTATAATTCCTGGGAGGTCTGCTTTTTTTTTCTCTTTCATCAGGTTCAGTTGCCATGGTGAGTAGGTATGTGTCCCTTTGGGAAAAACAAAGAGTAAGAGTTGGTGTGTGTTTCTAAGTGACATCAGGGGACCTGATCACTTTAAAGAGTCCTGGTTCAAACATGGAAAAGAAGGGGAAGCCAGATTTCCTTGTTTTGTTAGCTTACATTAGGACTCTACACACTTACAGGGTCCTCCTCCTCCTCCTCCTCCTCCTCTTCCTTCTCCTCCTCCTCCTCCTTCTCCCCTTCCTTCTCCTCCTCCTACCCCCCTTTTCTCTAGTTTTACCATTTGAGCAGAAAACAAGTGAGTTGTCCATTCAGCCCTCGGTGCCCACAGGAACCATATCAAAGTTTTCTGTGGCTCAACTATTTTGATTTCCACTTTAACCATGAATCCATCAGGGAGTCAGGCCCCCCTTTCTTCTGTTGTTAAGGTCACTTCGTGGCCTCCAGTTACTGTGATATGATTATCTTTGCAGCAAATTCAAAGAGAACATTTCAATAGGAAAATAACATGAATTTCCCCATTTCTTCCATTTCTATTTTTTTAGATTTATTTATTTTGTATGTGTGTACATATTTTACATGTATGTCTGTGCACCACTCATGTTCCTGGTGTGTATGTGGGTCCTGAGAGGGCATCTGGTCTCCTGCCACCATGTAGGCACTGGGAACCAAACCTAGGTCTCCGAAAGAGCAGCAAATGCCCTTAACTGCTAAGTCATCTCTTCACCTTTTCCATTTTTCTAAGCCCAAATAAAAGGAACATTCTCTAAGCCTTCTCACATAAGTTACTTAGTGTGGTTATATATTGTATATTTAATAAAAATAGTCTGGAATATCAGAGGACAGAATCACCCACGCCAAGCCCTGAAGGTCAGGAAGCCTTTAATCCCATCATAGGTCTCTGTGAGCTCAAGGCCTAAAAGCTAGGCAGAGGTGGCTCATGCTATCCGTCCCTGCCCTTGGGAAGCAGAGGCAGTAGGATCTCTGTGAATTCAAGGCCAGCCTTGCTTACAAAGCAAGTTCCAGTGCATTCAAGGAGGGGTGTTGTACAGAAAACCCTGTCTTGAAAAAACAAAACAAAAACAAACAAACAAAAAGGCTGGAGAGATGGCTCTGTACAATTTATCACTACATCTTAGGAAAGGGGTCAGAGATACATACACACTGGATATATACGAATTTCAGACCACTTGTTTCTGGGTTTCTGTTCCAGTGTTATTCATTTCTGGTATGTATTTTGATTTCTCAACTACACATTGTATACGCTATCTTTCCCACAACAACCAAGCAGCCAGACCCTCTAAAATTAAATAAGTTGAAGGCATTCTAAAAGTGTGTTGCTGGCACTGGAGAGCTGGCTTTTTTTTTTTATTTCTTTATTATGCATACAGTGTTCTGCCTGCAGGCCAGAAGAGGGCACCAGATCTCATTATAGTTGGTTGTGAGCCACCAAGTGGCTGGGAGTTAAGCTTAGGATCTCTGGAAGAGCACTGGGTTCAGTTTCTAGAACCCACACTGGGCAATTCACAACCACCTACAACTCCAGAGCACCTGCCTGCACATACATATACTCAGGCACACACACATACATATAAAATAAAAATAATTATTTGTAAACTACTTTTTAAAAGTGTGCTGCTAATTCTTTGAACCCTATGTCCACATACATTATTCATATCTGTTGAAATAAATTAGCCAAAAAATTCTTCCATTTCATTTGCTTAATTAGCTTTAATTTCATACCTGGACCCCTGGGAGATGAGGCAATTTGGCTCTATTAAAGATTTTGATATAATGAGAAGAGGTAAAAAGAGATGTGGCCTAACGATAGGCATCCATATGAAAGCACATCATGGAAGAAAGAAAGAGAAGGGATTCAAACTGCCCAAGAAGTCAACCTCAGGCAGGGTGGGGTGGCGAGGGAGTCTGCAGCAAGAAACAATGACATTTTAAGGTGTCCTCTGATAGTAAATATATTGTGACTGATTTAACTGTAACTAACCTTCCCATTTCATCAGGCATTGTAGTCACAGTTGCTATCAGTATTTATTTTAACCAACAGATTTTATATAGGCATATATTAATGCAAATACACTTATTATAAAGCACTATCTTTTTTGCTTGTTGGTTGGTTGGCTTTTGCTTTGGTTTTGAGTCTTGGTTGACCTGGAACTCACTCTGTAGCCCAGGCTGGCCTCAAGTCACAGAGATACAACTGCATCTGCCTCCTGAGTATTGGAATTAAGGTTTACACAACTACACCCAGCTAGCTCAATCTTTTTGTTTGTTTGTTTTTAAAGACAGGATCTTTCTGTATAGCCTTAGCTGTCCTGGAACTTGCTTTGTAGACAAGGCTGGCCTTGAATTCACAGAGAGCCAACTGTCTGAAACTTACACACACACACACACACACACACACACACACACACACACACCAAATGCAGGGATTAAAGGTATGTGACACCACCACATCTCCTGTGTATGTGTGTTTTGCTTGCATATATGTGCATTACATTCATACGGTGTCCCCAGAGACTAGAAGAGGGCATCAGACCCCCTGGGACTAGAATTACAGATGTTTTGAGCCCCTGCATGAGTGCTGGGAACTGAACCAAGGTCCTCCATATGACTGGTAATCACTCTTAACCATTGAGTTATCTTTCAGCTCGCTGAAATACCATCTTTTGAGTATGTGTGTGCATGAGTACATGCATGTACACAAGTACATGGTGTGCCAGTGTATTGTGTGTATGTGTGTGCATGCATACATGTGAAGGGCAAAGTTGGTATAGGTGTCTTCAGTTGCTTTCCATCTCTTGTTTGTTTGTTTGACTTGGTTTTAGTTTGGCTAAGTTTATTAAAATAGGGTTCCTCTATGTAACCTTGACTGTCCTGGAACTCACAGAGATCTACTTGTCTCTGCTTCTAGAATACTGAGATTAAAAGTATGTAACACCACACAGGCTCTCCTCTTTTTTTTTTTTTTTTTTTTTTTTTTTTTTTTTTTTTTTTTTTTTTTTTTTTTTTTTTTTTTTTTTTTTTTTTTTTTTTTTTTTTTTTTTTTTTTTTTTTTTTTTTTTTTTTTTTTTTTTTTTTTTTTTTTTTTTTTTTTTT
>PVIH01004962.1:0-14653 GCA_004025045.1 Sigmodon hispidus | reverse complement strand
ATTCATTTATGTGTATATGTGTGCATCTTTGGAATGTTGCCAAGAAAAGTAAAGTGAAGAAAAATGTACTAAGAGAAGTTATCTTGTGTTTTTTTAATTAATAGAAAACTATAGACACATAATTCTTATATGCATGTTTGATTATGTGAATACAATTAGAGAAAAGTAGACTCCGATTTCCAGCACGTGTTAACTGAGCAGACATGAGTGGTACTCAGGTCCATATGAGAGGGAAAGAAGGGAGGAAGAGGAGGCACAGACAGGCATGAGGAAAGGGGGACAAACGAAAGGAGGCAGCGCATCGCACTTGACGATCACAGAAGGATTTTGGAAAGGGCCAGCTTTCCAGTAGTTACAAATCTCCTCATTAAAAAACAAAAAACAAACAACAAAAAACCCCAGCAAAACAACCAGCTAGCAAATTCAAAAGCACAAATTCACAATATTTATGACTAAGAGTGCCAGAATCAGAACATAAGATAAAAGATGCTCAATTCAATTTGAATTTCAAAAGCAGGAGTGATCCATACTTGTAATCCTAGCACTTTAGAGGAGGAGATGGAGGATCAGCCATCTTCAGCTCTGTGAAATCTTACCTCAACAAACAAACATACAAACAAAAATAGCTTCGGAGCAAGGACATTGTAAACAAACAGAAAAACTCGATATAAATTGAGGAGAGAAGCAGAGGCAGAAAGCAAGCCTTGCATTCTAACGCTGCACAGAAACAACAGGAGAGGGCGCTCTTTGAAGTTAGAAAGGCTTTCCTGATCCATGACCTGGGCTTTTGCTTGGTTTTCTCTCTTTGACTGATATATAATAACCACACACATTTATAGAGTAAAATCTGACTCTATATTCTTGTTTAAGAATGAGAACAGTGGCATATCCATGACCTTACGTGTTTTTAGGTGTATGTATTTTATTTATGTGTGATTGCTTTGTCTACATGAATGTATATGTGTGCCTGGTGGCCTCAGAGAGCAGAAAAAGGAATAGATCCCCTAGAACAGGAAACACACATGGTTGTGAGTTATCATGTGGATGTCAGGGACTAAATCCAGGTCCTCTGCAACAAGTGCTGATAACCACTGACGCATCTCTCCAGCCTGTCCATCACCATACTGGTTTATCACCTCTAGTGCGGACATTCAGATCCCATCTTCTAGCTATTGTGAGAGAGTGTCACTGGGTGTAAGCTTCCACTACAGACTTAGTCCTTCTATCTAACATATGAGAACTGAATTAAGAGGACGGGGCGGGTAAAGGGGGCAGCTAATTCCGGAAGAGAAATCCCTGAAACCAATAATCAGAGAAGAGCTGAAGAGTGGTAGAGAACAGAGATCCATTAGAACTCTCTGCAGGTCCTAGCGGAGGGGACAGGGGCTGTCTGCGACTGGCTTTTGGGGCCCTACTCCTCATACTGGGTCACCTTGTCCAGCCTTAAAACATGGGAGGTGTTTAGTTTTTACCACAACTACATATGCCATGTTGATAATCATGGGGACCTGCCCTTTCCTAAACAGAAAAGAAGGAGGAGAGGATGAGGGGCAGAGGGCGGTGAGGAGAAATGGGGCAGGGGGACCTGTAGCCAAGATGTAAAATAAATAAATAAATAAATTCTTTTTAAAAAAAAAGAATTTTTTTTTTGAAAACTTCTCAGCAGGGAAAGGGCTTGCTATGCAAGCCTGAGTCCAATCCCAATCAGTTCCCTTTACCCTGCTCCTTTCCTTCTTCAGTGACCATTGTGTGACCTCAACTTCTGTGTGTGGTGGGAGGGGGGGTAGGTCAGAGGACGACCTTGGGCATTGGTCCTCAGGTGCCTTCGCCCTTTGTCTATCTGTTCGATGCTTGGGCAGTACTGGAGTGCTCACTTAATGCATGAAAGCTCTGTACCACTGAACTCCAGCCCAGCCCTGCCCCTTCCGTTCAGGCAGAGTCCCTCATTGGCCTGAAACTTTGCCAACAGACCAGTCCCTCTCTCATGGTCAATGCCAAACACACCACTATTGCTGGGATTGTAGACACAGTCCACCAAGCTGGCCTTTTAGCTGGGTTTCAGGACTCTCAGCTCAGATTCTCAAGCATGTGGATAGCACCTTACCGACCCGCCAACTGAATCATCTCTCCAGTCCCCCTGTTTTAACATTCTACCTGTGGGTGACACCTTCAATCCTTGCCTTTAAGTGGCTTATTTTGCTTAACACACTGTTCTCCTGCTCCATCCACACTGTCACATTTTTTGAGGTCCAAAAAAAAAAGTAGTTTCACCAAAAATAAAAGAAACAAAATACTGCCAAAATCAAGTCCTACACAAAATTATTATAAGAAAAAAGAGAGACTGTGGAATCACATTCCTGAGCAACAAAAGCACGCCAAGTGAAAATGTGCCCACAAAAGAGTTGAAAATTATGACCTGCTATTTCAAGATAAAAGTAAGAGAGCAACATAAACCAGAATAGAACTCAGAATCGGGAGACAGAGCTCAAGAAAGGATAATCAAAAGAAAAAAAATCACTTCACAGATGAAGGCTGAAATAGAAAAGCCTGGAAGCAGGCAGAGAGAACAACTAATTCATGAAGAGAAACCTCTAAAAGGTAAAAATGAGAAAAAATTTTGAAGTAAAGAAATGAGATTGATTCACAGAAAAAGAGGACCAGTGAAGTGGCTCAGCAGAGAAAGGGGCTTGCTGTGAAAACCCAACGACCTAAGTTCAAACTCTGGGACCCTCAAAAGGATAGGAAAAAGAACCGAGTCCACAGAATTGTGCTCTGACCTTCACACTTATGCCATGGCACGTGTGTACAGAATAACTATTTTTTTTATTTAAAACGACAAAATGAAAGACAAAGGTGTTCATATAGGAGGTGTAGAAGTCTCTAAAGGAGAAAAACAAGGCGTAAACGCAGAGTAAATGTCGTTCTTTCCAGATGTGCTAGTGTGTACCTGCACTTCAGCTACTCTGGAGGCTGAGGCAGGAGAAGGATGGAAGCCAGGGGCGAGCCTGGGCTACATAATGAGCTCTAAGCCAATTTGGGATAAATAGCCACACCCTACCTCAAAGAAACAAACAAAAAGAAACTTAACTTTGCTAAAAATAAAAAGGATTTGGAAGTGTCTTTGTAACAAGAGAATTAGGATGTAGCTGTTCACCCCCAACATTCAATACTCTAACATATTCTAATGTTACTGGACTTTAAGTAAAAAGAAAAAAACTTCTGGGCATCCAGAGGAAAAATGTGACCTCTTAAATTTTGTATTTTATGTATTTCTTTGTTTTGTGGTGGTAGGGCGCATGTGCCAGGGCACTTGTGGTGGGGTCAGAGGGCAACTTGCAGTCATTTCTCGTTTAGTGTGTTGGGCCCAGGGAGCAAACTCTGGTCTCCAGGCCTGACAGAAGGTGCCTTTGCACACTGAACCATCTCTGTAGTCCCCGTTTGACTTTCGTTTAATTTATAGGTATTTGTTAGCAAGTATGTCCATGCGCCACATGTATGCAGTGCCCACAGAGGCCAGGAGAGGGCAGCAGGCACTGTAGTTACTGACAGGTGTGATCTGCCCCGTAGGCACAGGAAATCAAACCCAGATCCTCTCTGGAGCAAATGCTCTTAACTGCTCAGTCGCCTCGCCAACCTCTCCCCCATCCAGGATTTTTAAAGAAAACTGAAATTTGGCAATCAGGATGGTTCAGCTGTCTAAATCAATAGATTCAAGAAGCTACTGTGAGTGTGTTTCCAAGAAATAACAGAAAAGTGTTACCAAAGATGCCTCAATAATATGGCTGCCTGAACACACTTCAACTAGTACGAAACTTAGGCATGCTCGCAGGAACTCTCATGGGGCCTCACCCCAAACAAAGAGCCACAGGCTCCTAAGGAATACTAAGAATAGAGAATCTATCTACTCCATGGACAAGTCTCCTTGGTTACCAAGTGGTCAGCCCTGAAATCACATACATACAAGTAAGGTTAAATGGACTGAGCGGGTCCATTTATATATTTATGCACGTTAGTTCTTAATAAGAACTTAGTAAGTAAGATTCTTACTTAGTAAGAACAATCAAGAAAAAGGGGCAATTAAGAATTGTTAAGAATTGTTAAGAAAACAACTAAGAATTCAAGAGGAGAGTTATAATGTGAGAGGGACTTGGAGGACAGAGACAGGCAGGAAATAATGAAACCATATTTTACTTTTTTTAAGTTAAAATTTTTGAAAAGAAAACCAGATTTTTGGAGGCCACACAGAAGACCTTCACCTTCACAGGTGGTGGGGGAATCACTAAATCTAGACCTGGATAGCAGGGGAATTGGTCAGCTCCCCTATCAGGACCCAGATCCATTGCTTTTGAGTTCATTTACCCCAACTCCATCTACTAGCTGCTTGAGCCGGTGAAGAAGCGCTCCTGCAGGATGAAGAGCAGGTCATTGGCATCCAAGATGAAAACCTGAAGCCTGGTGTGATTGAAGATGGCTGTAGCCATCAGCACCACCCATGAGACCTCCGAGCAGCTCCAAGGAGCCTTAGAAACTCATTGAGGCTCAAAAGGAAGAGAAAGAGGTGGTAGCGGAGGAA
Source organism: Sigmodon hispidus (assembly GCA_004025045.1). NCBI lineage: Eukaryota > Metazoa > Chordata > Mammalia > Rodentia > Cricetidae > Sigmodon > Sigmodon hispidus. The sequence goes on along the minus strand of PVIH01004962.1, from coordinate 10,080 downwards.
TCTGGAGAGCCTGCAGTGTCCCGGGAACAACTAGAGAAGGGCAGGTCCCGTGGGAAGATGCTTTTTAAAAAGTGGACTCACAGCTGGCGATAGCGCAGGCCTTTAATCCCGGCCTAGTCTATGGAGTTCCAGAACAGCCAGGGCTGCACAAAGTAACTTCATGGGGGGCGCGGGGGGGGGCTGGCTCACAGAATTAGAAGAAACAAGGGCTGAACAGAGCCGCAGGACAGGGGAGAACTACAAAGTGAGAATGATATGGGGGCATGGCCCCGACGGACAAAGAACATGGTATTGATGAATAGAGCTGGTCCTCCGCCAGAGCGCCCGCCCGCCCCCAGCATGGAGCTGCTGGCTGCTGCTTGCCATGCTGGGAGAAGGAAAAAGCTGGGCAGCGCTGAAGGCTGTGAGCAGAGCTTGATGAACTTGAAACTCTCTTGCAGAACCTGTCCCAAACACTCTGCCTAGGCTCAAGATCATCCACACCGTGGACAAAAGCAGGATTATTAAGACTAGTCAGATGAGCTAGAATTTATGGTGCTTCGGAAAACAGAAACCTTGAACCAGACCAATGACTCATTTCAACTGGAATTGGGGGACAGTGTGTGTGCGTGTGCGTGTGTGACACACTGCAGCCTGCAATGCCACTTCGATATGTGAAGAAATGGGCAAGACAAAAGAATGAACAGCGCATGTGAGCGATGGGAAGGAAGAAGTAGAGCCAGAGACCAGGGCAGTGACAGGTACAGGAGAAGGTTGTGATGAATAGAGAGAGGAGGAGCATGCTGATGCCAAGGGAGCAAGGCCTGTGGGGTGGCATGCAGCAGCCTGGAGCCAGCACCGGCCCTGCCCCTGCCCCTGCCCCTGCCCCTGCCCCCAACATGATGGCCAGCAGAACAATCAGCCTGTTGCTGAGCAGCAACAGTATGCCCAAGATGGAGAACAGTTCATTTTCTGGATTGCGCCTCCTCGAAAGCCCTCCATGGTGCATGCTGTCCCCAGAAATCATGTTGACATTTGTGATCTATCCTGCAGCTGGGGCATGTGCTGGTGTCTGTGGTCCCTGCTGCCCAGCCCCCTCCAGGCTGTGTTGATATTTGTGAACAGTGCTGTGCCTGAGGCCATGTTGATGTCCATGATCTGAGTTACCACTGAAGGTCGTGTTGATGTCCATAGTCTATGCTGCTGCCTTGGGCTGGAGGCCATGTTGCTATGTGAGTGGCCTGTGTTACCACCTGAGGCCATGTTGAGTTCTCTGGTCCATACAGCTGTCAAGCACCATGTTGACGTCTGTGACCTTGCTGTGGCCAGTTGGGGAGGAGGGACATATTGATGTCCATGCCCATGTGACCACCAAAGGCCATGGGGATGTTCATGGTCTGTGATACAGCTAGAGACCATGTTGATGCCTATGGTCCATGTTAATACTCAAGGTTGTGCTGATGTCTGCGGCTCATATTACCCCCAAAAGCCATGTTGGTAGTGGTCTGTGCTGCTGCCAGGGGCCATGTTGGTGTGGCAGAGGCCAAGTTGATGTTCATGGCTTGTGTTGTAGCCAGAAGCCATGTGAACTTACAAGGTCTGTGCTGCTGCTGATTCTAAAGCATAAGGAAGCTACTTTTGCAGTGGTACTGATGACTGTGGAATCACAGTTAAGAATGAGAGACATAGAAGGCTTCTGTGACAGCATCCCCTACCCTTAGGAAAAAGAAGAAACAGTTTAGACAGGAAGCCATTGAAAAGAACTCTTAGAAATGGTGACAGGAGGGGCTGGAGAGATGGCTCAGAGGTTAAGAGCACTGATTGTTCTTCCAGAGGTCCTGAGTTCAATTCCCAGCATTCACATGGTGGCCCACAACCATCTATAATGGCATCTGGTACCTCTTCTGTATACATACTAAATAAATAAATAAATCTTAAAGAAAAATAAAAAGAAATGGTGACAGGAACACTGAAGTGTAGCTCTACCCTTCTTGGGTGGGGTGGGGAAGAACTCAGTTTTCTTTAAGGGGCTGGCCACCTGGAGTTTGACAATGAGCCAGTGAGTATATGAACAACACAAATCAGACTTTCTTCTTCTTCTACTTCTTCTTCTTCTTCTTCTTCTTCTTCTTCTTCTTCTTCTTCTTCTTCTTCTTCTTTTGTCTTGGGAGAGGCCACAGTGATGGTAAAGAATGAGAGAAGCACCTCCATTTTTGAGCAAAAGTTCCTAAACTCCAGTATGAGGCAGGCCTGAGTTCTGGGAGGTACAAAGAACAAACAGGAGATGGCTTAGGGGCCGATAGCATCTAATTAACCACAGAATGTCCCAGCACGGGAGAGTTTATGGAGGAGTGTTTAACAAACAGCCAGCTAAGAGAGGAATCTGTAAAGTTCCCCTAAACAAGCTAATCAGAATTGTATCTGTACTAAGACCCCTAATTGATGTATAACCTCGTGGTTTTTGCCTTAAAAAATCCAGCTTGCAGAGGGGCGGGTTTCAGTTTTAAGTATTTGGATGAAATCTCTTGTCTACATGTAAGAAAGTAGTAATATTATCAGAAGCATTTTCTAAGAAATCTACCCAAGAAAGAACTTTAGATCATGTCTTAGCTAGGGTTTCTGTTGCTGGGAAGAGATACCATGACCACAGCAACTCTTAAAAAGGACATTAACTGAGGTGGCAGCTTACAGTTTCAGAGGTCCAGTCCAATATCATCATGGTAGGGAGCATGGTGGCAGAGACCATGGCAGCCTGCAGGCAGACACGGTGCTGGCTACATCTTGATCAGAAGGCAACAGGAAGTGGACTGTGACACTGAGCTAAGTTTAAGCTCAAGAGACCTCAAAACTCATCCCCACAGTGACACACTTTCTTCAACAAGGTCACACCTCCCAACAGCATCACTTCTTGGGGTCGTAGGGGCCAATTACATCCAAGCTACCATAGGCCATAAAAATGACTGCAGGGACATGCATGCAGGAGCAAGTGGCAGTTGCAGTTTTCTGCAGCATCACAAACAGTGAGGGCTAAGGTGTACTATATCCGTAACGGTTGTGTGTGCTGACAATATGCAGTACAAGGTTTTTTGTTCGTTTGGTTTGGTTTGGGTTTTGTTGTTTGGTTTTGCCTGTTTCATTAAGTAGCACTGGCTGACCTGGGCCTCCCTATGAAAATCAGGCTGACCCTGAACCCACAGAGGTCATCCTCCAGAGTTCTGGGTAGGGCTACTTGGTCACCAAGCCTAACAAACTGAGTTCAATCCCTAGAACCCACGTGATGGATGGAGAGAATGTCCTTCTGATTTCCATACACACAGCACATCACGACCTGTGCCGCCTCACCCCCTCCACATACACACTCCGGAATAAATGTTTAGAAACATGTTAGTGGTTTTAGACCTTCCTTTTTTGTTTGTCATTGGCCTGGAATTCACAGGTCAGACTAGGCTGTCTGGCCAGTAAGCACCGGAGATGTCCCTGTTTCTAACTCTCTGGTGTTCATACTACAAGCCAGTTTTTGCCTGGGTGCTAGAGATCTAATTGAGGTCCTCATGGCTACAGGGCACAAACTTTACCAACTGAGCTAGATTCTCATCCCTTAGTAGATAAACGTTTTAATGGAAAAAGACTAAACTATAGCATAAAGACACACAGTTGGGTGAAAAAAAATTATAAAGAAAGTAAGAGTAATAGGATGGTGTCTATTTTTGGAAAGAGGGGAAGTTGAAGGTTGATTACTTATCCTGAGGGGTTTCCAGTCTGTCTGGTGGTTTCATTGTTTGAATCTGGATGGAATGCATCTTTAAATAATTCATTAAGCCCTGCATTTGTATGTCTGGTGCTATGCTATGGTATCTCATTTTACTACAACTGTTTGAGACAGGCTCTGTCTTTTTCATTTTTAAATTAGACTTATTAATTGTATACATGACTGTTTTACCCGCATGTGTGTATGTGTGCTTGGTGCCCATCAAGAGCAGAGTTATGGAAGATGTGAGCTTCCATATGGGAGTTGAACCTGGGTCCTCTTCAAGAGCAAGTGAAGCTGATAGCTGAGCCATTTCTCTCCAGTCCTCAAAAGGGTCTGTCTTGTCCAGGCTTTCCTTAAACTCCTGATCCTCCTACCTCAGCCTCTCAAGTGCTAAATTACAGCTCTGAGTCATCACACCTATTTAAAATTAAGTCTGCATTTAGTTTATTTATAAACATCTCATATTTACTATTAGCATATAATATATATTAATATATACTTTCAGTGTTGTGGGTTCATTGTTCATAGAATGCATGAGAGAGGCCTGAGTTTCCATCACTGGACTAAAAAAAGAATGTGGTGATAAAGCTCTTAAGTGATTCCAGTGTGCAGCCTGGCTCGGAACGCACCATCTAAGGACAACTCTTCACCATACCTGATGTCTGCACATGACCCCTGCAGAAATCAGTGCTACATTCCCGCCATGCAAGTGTGGGAATGACTCACTTGTGGTGGTATATTATATATTTAATAAAACCAGTCTGGAATATCAGAGAACAGATCCACCCACTGTCAAGCTAAGAGGGTCAGAGAGTGGGAACTCACATCTTTAATCCCAGCAGAGGAAAGACCAGGCATGGTGACCTACACCTTTAATCCCATAACTCCAGAGACAGAGATCTTCTTGTATTTCTCTGAGTTCAAGTCCTAACTACCAAATAGTAGTAGCTCACATCTTTAATCTTAACTCTGGAATATAATACAAAGTTGAACCTGGAAGTGAAACAAGAGGGTGAAGAAGATATTTAAGGAGGCGTAGGAAGACAGAGATGTGTTCTCTAGAAGTGACAAGCCAGGCTAAGGACTCTGGAAGACAGCTTCTACCCTCAGAAATTGGCTGGGTGAGACTCAACTATGGTCTGTTTCCTTTCTCTGATATTCCAGCCTTTCCCCCAATATCTGGCTTTGAGTTTTCATTTAGTAACAACTAGAATTTGTGATATACTCACTTGCAAGGAGAAAAGGCTCGCTTTGACTCACAGTTTTCGAAGTTCTTGTCCGAGATCAGAGGAATCTAGTGCTCTGGGTCTGGAGGTGTTGGATGGTGTCTTGGTTAGTTTTGTTGTCAATTTGACACACCCAGGAAGAAGAAACCTCAACTGCAAATTGCCTCCATCAGATTGGCCTGTCGGTATGTCTGTGGGACATTCTCTTGATTGCTAGTTAATGTAGAAGGGCAGGCTTGCCCCTAAAGGTGGTGCCATCCCTAGGTAAGTGGACTTGGGCTGCAAGAGAAAGACAACTGACCGGGAGCAAGCCAGTAAGTGGCCTTCCTCCACAGTCTCCTCCTCTTCAATCCCCGCCTCCAGGTCCCTTCCTTGAGCTCCTCTTGCACTGGCTTCCTTCAGTGATGGTCTGTGACCTGTAAGCCAAGTAGGATCATGCCTTCTCCAGGTTACCTTTGGCCACTGTTTTATCATCACAACAGAAATCAGCTAGGCCAGGTGGCAGGGACAAGGAGCTTACCATAGAGCAAACCACTCAACCCAAACAGAGGGGGCAAAAGAGATGAGGCAGGTTTCAAAATCCTTTTTTTAAAAAATATTTATTTATTTATTATGTATACAGTATACAGAAGAGGGCACCAGATCTCATTATAGATGGCTATGAGCCACCATGTGGTTGCTGGGAATTGAACTCAGGACCTCGGGAAGAACAGTCAGTGCTCTTAACCTCTGAGCCATCTCTCCAGCTCCTCAAAATCCTTTTGAAGACATGCCAAGTGTGACCCAAGGGCACCCTCCAGACCCCACTTTCCAAATGTTTCACAGCACATGTCAATAGTCCCACTCTGGGGACAATTCTCTTCACACACAGATCTTTGGGAAGATTGATTCAACATTTAAACTAAAGCAGCCACTAATTTAACTACAGACCTAGCATGTATCTGTTATATGTTTATCTACCCATAATTAAGACTGAACAGACTGATTTCCAAAGTCAATGTTTCCAATCTTGATCATCCCAGAGAAAAGAAATAGATATGTAGAGTGCTTGCCTTAAATGCATGAAGTTAGATCCCCAACTCTACACAAGTGGGGCATGGTAGCTCACACCCACAATACCAGCATTAAGGAGGAAGACAGAAGGATCAGGAGATCAGGTCATTCTGGGCTACATCAATAGTTAGAAACCAGTCTGAGCTACCTAAGACCTGTCTCAAAAAATAAAATTGTATGGTTTCATCATATAAAACTTTTGAACAATTGCATGTGGGCCATCTACATCACACTCCCTCTTCCCAAGGCTCAGAAATCACTGCAGAGGAGATGGTAGAAGAAGAACCTAGAGGTGATAGATGAATACCAGGAAATGGTACTTTCCAGACACAGAAGGAAATATGATCAAAAAACAATGTATGAAATTCTCAAAAATCTAATAAAAAGTAAAGCAAACAAAATGAACAAAAAGATAAGTTCATAGGCTGGAGAGATAGATGGCTCAGCAGTAAAGAGCACTAGCTGTTCTTCCAGGGGACCCAGGTTCAATTCCCAGCGACCACATGACAGCTAACAACTGTCTCTTGCACTCTCTGTCCCTGTGCATACCAGACACACAGACCCACATTCAGACAAAACACCCACACACTTAAGATAACTCTAGAAGTAATTGTACATATGATATTATAACCTGCACACAAATTAAAAGTTTGCACCTGTACACATGTCATTCCGGTCTCAGCATGAAACAGAATTCACCACGAGGAAGTGAAGGAATAACCGTGCAGAGGTGTGGGCAGGATTATAACACTCACAGACTCAACATGGTGAGAAGCTGTTATCCCTGCCAAGCCTGTATCATGAAAGAAAGAAATGCTGTACTGGCACCGAGGGAGACCTGGGGCTATGAAGGAGATCCCTAGCAGGAACTGTAGTTAGACAGGGACATGGCCTCTCATCCTGAGTCCATTTATTTCTATCGCTGTGTGAAGAAATGTACCACTGTGATTTGATCCGTTCTATGCTTGACGGACACTGAGTTATTTTCAGATTTTCTTTCCCCTTTTTTTTTGTTATTGTTGTTGACGTGGTCTCACAATGTAGCCTAGCTAACCTGGAACTTGCTATGTAAACCAGACTAACCTTCACTCACAGAGTTCCGCCTGTCTCTGCCCATGGACTAAGAATGTCTGCCAGTGAAACTAGCTTCAGATTTATTTCTTGAGAAATAATGCTGAGCTGGGTGTTGGTGACTCATACATTTAATTCCAGCACTTGGGAGGCAGAGGCAGGCCGATCTCTGTGAGCTCAAGTCTGGTTTATACAGGAAGTTCCAGCACAGCCAAGGCTACACAGAAAAACCCTGTCCTAAAAAATCAAAATAATAATAATAATAATGTTTCTGAGATGTAGAGAGCTGCCTGCTGCTGTGCCCTAGAGATGGTGCTGATTTCTGGCCCTCCCCCCCCCCACGGGTGAGTGCTCTCTTTTGATAACTCCTTATTTGGCTTGAGCCTGGGGCGCAGTTTGCTGTTGCGTATGTGGACCTATGAGCTGTGCCCACATGGCTTATTGGGATTGGATGCCCTGAGAGTTTCTAGTCAGTGGGCGGGGTTTCCCGGGAAGGAGAAGGAGAAGCAGGAGAAGGACAAAGAGAGAACAATTGTAAAGGTCCCGAATAAACTGCTCAAAGAAGATCCTGGGTGTTGCGCTTTCCTTGCTGGCAAGGTGCGCGCGACACTGAGAATATTCTTGTGCAAGTCTGTTGACATACCTGTGCACCAGTTCCTCCTGGGTATATGCATAAGAACAGACTTTTAAGTTAAAGAGCATTTGAATCTTTAACATGTGGTGGAAAACTGTTCTTTTTTTTCTTTTTATAGAATAAAGTCTCATTTTTTTATCCATGTATCCCCTTGTTTAAACTCCCTTCCCCCTCCCGGCCCCTCCTGGTCACACTTTTTTCTCCCCATCACCTCATCTCCTCCCCAAAAGGGTAAGAGGTCCCAAGGTGGGTCAGTTCAGCATCCACTGCAGGCAGATCTGATTTCCTCGTCCTAATATCAAGACTGGGTCAGGTGTTCCTCTGGAGGGAATGGGCTCCAAGGTGCTTCAGATCCCAGGCTATTCAGTTGTTATGGTTTGCAGTTTGGGAATGCTTTGCTTTTTGTTTAAAGTCCACTAATGAGTTAGTATGTCCCCGTTTATCTTTCTGGATTTGTGATACCTCGCTCAGGAGGATATACTCCAAATCCACCCCTTTGCCTGTAAATTTTAGGATATTATTTTTTCTTACTGCTGAGTAGTACTCCATTGTGTAGATGTACCACAGTTTGTTAATCCATTCTTCAGTTGAGGGGCATCTAGGTTGTTTCCAGGTTCTTGCTGTTATGAATAATGCTGCTATGAGCATAGTTGAGCTAATGCTTTCGGGATGCAAATGTGCATTTTTAGGGTATATGCCCAATAGTGGTATTGCTGGATCCTTGGGGAGATTGATTCCCAGGGAAAACTGTTTTTCTTTTCTTTTTTTTTTAAAGGTTTATTTATTATGTATATAGTATACAGAAGAGGGCACCAGATGTCATCATAGATGTTTGTGAGCCACCATGGGGTTGCTGGGAATTGAACTCAGGACCTCTGGAAGAACAGTCAGTGTTCTTAACCTCTGAGCCAGCTCTCCAGCCCGGAAAACTGTTTTTCAAAGTGTATTTTAACATACATTCTGTTAACAGTGCACAAGGATTCCTTTTCTCTGTCTTAGTCACTTAGAACACTATTGCTACAAAGCAACACCATGACCAAGGCAATCTATAAAAGAAGGCATTGTGTACAAAGTAAAGGCGGGGGAGAGAAATCTTCCTAGGAAAAGGAAATAGAATAAATAATTATGGATGTGAAGATAAAATGTATCAACTGGGGGCGGGAATAAAGAAGAGGGGGACACAGGACGAAGGAACTAAAAGTGGGGGCACTGAGAGGTAGGATGGAAACCTAAGACAGCAGAAGCTTCCTAAAATATATGCATATATGAAGGTGATCTAAATGAAATCACCCAATAGCAGGGGGGACAAAGTCCCAACTGGCCATCTCTTGTCACCAAATGAAGCTTCCAGCACAAGGATTGGGTTACATCTAATTAAGTTGTCGACCAAAAGGGTTCCATGAATTCCCCCAAATGACCCAGGCTGCCCTCCACAAACTGATGGCAAGACTCCATTATTGAAGACTGTGAGAGCCAAAGTTACATTTTAAGTTTTAATTACAATAACTAAAAGATCCATCAAACAAAAATGCCTCTGATGTGCAAGTTCCTGGCCCAAGGACAGATAGTTTCTGAAATGCTGGCAGCTGTTGTTTATGGAAGATAACAAGTCACAGCTTTTCACTCCCCTAAAAAGTTTGTTTGACCCATCTGCAGTGGATGTGCTTGATCACATGTGGAGAGGTTCATGGGCAGGAAATACATCAGGATGTAGGCTTGCCGCTGATTGGATCTGATGGAAGGAAGTTTAAGCCCTGAAAACCTCGACTCCAGTCCATTTCCTGGGAACCCAAGTGTGGACAGGCCAGAGCTCATGCACCTGGCCAGTATTTAATTAACTGAATTGTGGAAGAGGGGGAGAAAGAGTGTAAGAGCCAGAGGAGACGAGGGCACCAAGCAAACACGGCGTCTGAATCAGCACGATTGATGCACAGATGAAGGCGCAGAGCCTGAAGCAGCATGCGCAGGGCCTGCATGGGTCTGAACCAGACGGGCTCCTAGAGCTGGAAGGAGAAAAAAACACATGCCCCCAATCTCTAACCCAGGAACTATCTCCAATTGATAATCACGTGTGAATGAAAATTTTCTTTAAGGGAGTCTCACTAAGGAAATAAATTACCCTTAAGGATAGGCTTCATGCCCAGGAGTAGTGGACCAATAGCAAATAAACTCAGAGACATCTTTGCAGGTTCCCTGTCTCACAATGTTGTGTCAGGGTTTTTCCCTCCTTTCCTTCCTTCCTCCCTTCCTTCCTTCCTCCTTTCCTTCCTCCCTTCCTTCCTCCCTTCCTTCCTTCCTTCCTTCCTTCCTCCCTTCCTTCCTTCCTTCCTTCCTCCCTCCCTTCCTTCCTCCCTCCCTTCCTTCCT
>PVIH01004961.1:12802-131487 GCA_004025045.1 Sigmodon hispidus | reverse complement strand
CGAGGGGCTGGTGTGACCCATGGCAGCATGATTTCTGTACAAATAATCCATCGTCTGGGGCAGAAGGGCAGCACACAGAAGCTACTTCTTGGCTTTGGCAGAGTTGCGGGGTGGGGTGATGGGACGACCTCCAGGGTTCAGGCCGCTGAACTGCCCGTACTTCCCCTTGTTCTTGTCAGCGGGCTTGAGGATCTGGAAGAGAAAAGGTTGCTTCAGGCTCCTGGTGCTGAGCTAGGCAGGCTGACAGCCCCTCTCCCACACCACACCCACCTGGAAGGAACACATAAGGGTCTCATCCACGCTCATCATGGCACCAGCATTGTCAAACTCCCCACAGTAGTTGGGAGCTGAAAAGAGTGTCACCAACTGCCTCTTGGCAAAGAACTCATAGCCATCTTCTACAACCTGGGCAAGGGACAGACAGTAAGTGTTTGGTCTACAAGTTAAGCAGTGGCCATCCCCAGCTTGCCCCAGGGCCCCCAGCCCACCTGATGTGCACGGCAGATGAGGTCCAAATCATGCTTGTGCAGGAACTTGGCTACCACCTCAGCCCCAAAGGTAAAAGAGACACCGCGGTCATTCTCGCCCCAGCCTTGAACATCCTTGTCAGGGTCAGACCACAGGAGGTCACACAGTAGGCCCTGGTCAGGCACATCTGTGGGGCGCATGATGCGCCTAATCTGCTCCATCGATTGCAAGTCTGGAGACAGGCCTGGAGGGAGTAGGTACCATTTCTTAAACAAAAAGCAAGGTCTCTGCCATGCCCAGAAGCTCTTGGGAATCAGCCCTCCCCTGCCCACCACCAATGGGCTTCTCTTTTGGACTCCTAAAGTCCAGGCAGGTAGACCTCATTATCCCTCAGCTTTGAAAAGTGCAAAGAGCAGACCTCCATGGGGGAAGGAGATGGGTGAGTTGCCTACAGGATGCCAAATGCCACAACAGGAAAGAGTGCAGCCAAACTGGCGTGTGAGTGACTTCCTATAATAAGTGACATCCAAGATGAGACTCCTGGAAGCTGAGAAGGGTCTGCTATCAACTCCTTTCCCAAGGCCCCTAAGGATGTGGCCCGAGAACCCCAAGCACAGCCCACGGCCACTCTTACCTCCATGGCAGCAGAAGATCTTCTCGTCTACAATGGCTGCAATGGGCAGGCAGTTGAAGCAGTCGGTGAAGGTTTTCCACAGTTTGATGTTGTAGCGTCTCTTACCTACACAGGAGGAGATGGCTCATAGACGTCTACCCACCCCCTAGGACCCTCAGCCCAGCTTTCTGTGCACTGCAGGAGAGAAGAGACTGGAAGGCAAGGAAAGCTTTAAATCCCTCTGCCTGCATCACCCTCATCCTGGCCCAACCTCGATGTGGGAACCCACTGTGGTCCCATAAATCAGACCAAGCCTATTCCTAGACACCCTACAGATACCCTAAATGCTTAAGTAGGGTTGGGGGGAGAGCTGTAGCAAATGGGCACTCCACAAACCTCCATTCACCTGGTCCTTTCTAAGTGCGAGGGATGAGAGCATGTGATTGGGCCTTACAGGGGCCTTACATCAGGGGTCTGTTGGCACCAGACCAATACAGGGATCCCATCAAGAGCAGGAAATGCAGTTCTGGGCAGCCGGCACCATTGAAAGCACTCACATTCATCATAGAAGCCATAGATGCGGTTGATGCTGGCACACTCATGGTTCCCACGAAGCAGAAAGAAATTCTCAGGGTATTTGATCTTATAGGCCAGCAGCAGGCAGATGGTCTCTAAAGACTGCTTGCCACGATCCACATAGTCCCCCAAGAAGAGGTAGTTGCTCTCTGGAGGGAAGCCACCATACTCAAACAGCCGTAGAAGGTCATAGTACTGGCCATGGATGTCACCTAGGAACCAGAGAAGACTAGATAGGTGCAAATCTAGACAAACCTAGGGCCGGCAACGGGCAAACGGGAGGAGAAAATCAGCCAGCGGGGCGGGAATGGAGGCTGTTTCCAGGAAGCTAAGGGGTTCTGAGCAAGGGCTCACCGCAGATCTTGAGAGGCGCCTCAAGCTCCAGAAGAATAGGTTGGCTCAGGAAAATCTCCCGGGATTTGAGGCACAGACCACGGATCTCGTTCTCGGTTAGTTGCACATTCTTTCCAGGCCGCGAGCCCTGCACTGGGTACGGAATGGGGTCTTAGGACCCTAGTGTCGTAGACAGAATGGGGGTGGCTGTCATATCCCCGCCCCGACACCTCTGCTTCAGGCCTCCCAAGGCAGCACCCGACCCCCAGCCACCGAGCAGGCCCGAGACGCCTGTTCCAGCCTCCTCGCTCGGGGAGCCGCTCCCTAGCCAGAGTCCGGGCCACGCTCGCGACCCCGGCGCGGAACGAGCCTCAAAGGCGAGGCGCGCGGACGGGGAGGTGGCCGTGGCCACGGGACCTCAGGGCCTGTCCCCGCCCAAGCGACGCTGGCCCCCGGGAGCCGCAGGCCCGCCCGCGCGCCACTTCCGGACAGTGAGGGGCCCGGGCTCGGCGCGCGTGCACCTTCCCGACCCCTGCCCACCTTCCAGCAGGCGCCCGATGATGGAGTCCAGGTTGAGCTTCTCGCTGTCGGACATGGCGGCGGCGCCGCTCCGGCCCTGCAGCTCTGGGCCCTCTCCTGCCTCCCGCCCTCTCGCAGCCTCCTTCCGGCCTGCCTCTTCTTCCGCCCGCCCCAGCCCGCCCCCAGCCTCCGCCCCGCCCCCTCCGCCGGCCGCCCCGCCCCGCCCGCAGCCCCCGCTCTCCAGCGCCTCCTCTGGACGGGAAGCGCCGCAGCCGGGCGGAGCCTAGCTGGGGTGGTGGGCGGATTGCGTTGGCTCCACCCGGGAGGACTCGCCTGCCCCTTCTGGGGAAGGCCGGAAACACTGTGGCAATTGTTTGTCTCTCTCTCTCTCATCGCAGCCCTACGTGAGATTGTGCTGTGAGCTCGATAATCCCTTCTCAAACTAAGGTTTAAAGACGTTGAGGGCGGGCTCCAGACCCTGCCTCACATTTATTCATCTCAGCTTTTGTGGCCAAACCCATGGCACCTGCTACTGATCTCTGATCATGTTTTGGTCCAGGTTGCCTTGGTGCTAGCTACGTCAATTTTTTTTTTTTCTTCTTCTGCGAGTGATGTAATAGTATTGCACTCCGTTCATGTTGTAAGTACTTTGTGCAGTATTCACACTCGCCTATCATGTGCAAGGCCTTAGGTTCCATCTCTGGTTCTGGAAGAAGAAAAGAAAAAAGAAAAACAATGTATTATTTTTAAACAGTAAAACATTTAAGTAGGCACGGTGTCATAAACCTACAATTTCTGTTGCCTGAAATTCCAGCACTCAGAAGTTTGGAGACAGAAGGATCAGAAGTTCAAGGTCATGCTCAACTATATAGCGAGTGCATCTCCTGCCTGGACCACATGAGATCCTTGTTCCCAGACAGTATTGTTCATTCCCCAAAAAGAAAGAAAATGGGGGAACAAGCCAGTACATTAAAGCATAATTCCTACTCGAACCTTGAGTCGGGTTTCACACGCTAGTAACCTCAAAACTGATGGTGGTCTGGCATCATCTCTGATGGGCCAAGGGACTCATCACACCCAGCATCCTGTTGATGGGAGGAGATGGTGGCTAGGGCACTAGGGTAAGCAGGAAGAGCCTCACAGAGGAAGGGGGAGTCCCCCCCACCTGGGAGGGGCCCCCGACAGGCTGCTGAAGCTGAGACTAAGGAGGAAGTGAGACAGGAGGTGAGGTGCGGCAAGGAGGTGAGCTAGGCTGCTGGGCTGGGGCTTGGCCTGTCTACCTCAGGGCCTAGCCCACTCCTCAGTAAAAGAGGAAGCTTAGTCCCCCCGTGCAACTGGCTGCTCACACTGGCTCTCTCTGTGTCTTGCAGTCTGTGTCACTGGGGTCTAGGGCGCCATGGCCCACCAGGCCCTGGGGGAGGACCTGGTGCTGCCATCAGAACTACAGGATGATTCTAGCTCTCTAGGGTCTGACTCGGAACTGAGTGGGGCCAGTCCATATCGCCAGGCTGACCGCTATGGCTTCATCGGGGGCAACTCAGCAGAACTGGGGTAAGTGAGGCATGGGTAGGGAGACAGGTACAGAGACTGAGGAGAGTTCTGGAGTTAGGCCCGGCCTCAGGGGTGTGGCTGTCACTCCTCAGGCCCCTCTGGAATCTGAGGTAAGAAGGGTGGTGGAGGCAATGTCCCTATGTCTCATATCTTCTGAGGGTTGGAACACTCATTCTAGTTGCAGTTCTTTACCTTTTAATCTCTGGCCCAAGAACCGTAGCTGAGAAGGTGCACCTCTTTCTTCTTCAGGTTTACGTTACAGTTAAGCAGGCCCAGAGACAGACAGAAACTTGCCCCACATCACTCAGCAGATCAGAAATGGGGCAGATTCACACCCAGGACTTCCAGTCCTGGGCACTGTCCATTCAGCATCCCTTGGGATTTGTCTCTCTTTGTTGTGGGTGACAGCCAAACAGAGCCTCCCTCAATGCACACCTCCTCCCTCCTTCAGACTCTGCTGCTTCTTTATTCCTGTTGAAGCCAGATTACCCTCCTTTAACTGTCAGCCATTGGCAGCTTCCGGGCCACAGATCCCCTTCTAGGACTCCTCAGTGATCCTCAGGCCAGGAGAGGGGCTCTCTCCGGTAGCCTGGAATGGGAAGATATATGTTCCACGGAATTCTGTATCCTGTGCCTCCAGGCCTGGCCAACCCCCTGCAGACCTCATCCGACAGCGGGAGATGAAGTGGGTGGAGATGACGTCACACTGGGAGAAGACCATGTCCCGACGATACAAGAAGGTTAGGGTTAGGGTTAGGGGCCCATAGCTCTTAATCCCCCCACCACCCACCTATAAGAGGTCCACCTATCACAACACCTGGACCTGACCCACAGGTAAAGATACAGTGCCGAAAGGGCATCCCCTCAGCCCTGCGAGCCCGGTGTTGGCCCCTGCTGTCTGGGGCCCAGATGTGCCAGAAGAACAACCCTGGCATCTATCAGGTGAGGGTGAGGGGGTTGGCAGCCTCTTACCGCTCCTTCTCAGAGCTCCCTGCCACCCAGAGCCCTCACCTGCATCCACCTTCCTACCACCCACAGGAGTTGGCAGTGGCCCCTGGAGACCCACAGTGGATGGAGACCATTGGCAGGGATCTGCACCGCCAGTTCCCTCTGCACGAGATGTTTGTGTCACCCCAGGGACATGGGTACGAGGCTAGGGATACCCAGTGACCCCAAGTCTTTATGCTAGACGCAGAGGCCCCAGGGGGCAGGGAAAGGGGCCTGGGCCGCTAGCACTAACGAGATCTTCCTCCGGCACAGGCAGCAGGGGCTGCTGGAGGTACTCAAGGCCTACACTCTGTACCGGCCTGAGCAGGGCTACTGCCAGGCTCAAGGCCCTGTGGCTGCTGTGCTGCTCATGCATCTACCACCAGAGGTGAGTGACCTTGACCCTGCTCTGCGACCCCCTATTCACCTGCACCCCCAGTGATCCTGAGCTCTTAGACCTCCAACCCCAGGTACTCGGACCTCAGGAACCTGTGGGTTTTTACTTCCAGGCCCTGTTCTAGTGGCCAAAGCCTCATGTACACCAGTCTCAGTAACATTTAAGTCTATCGCCCTTGACTTCTAAACCTGAGACCTGTGATCCTGACCTTTACCCCAGTGATCAGGAGTCTGGAAAATTTCACTTTAGCTTTCTGAATTCTGTACCATGCCCAGGCTTGGGATAGAAACTCTGAGAATGTCCCAGGTTTTCCCCAAAGGGCTTTATGGCCCTCAAGTACAGTACCTGAGGCTCTGTGACGGGACAGGAGTCCATGCGCGCCCCCACCCCCCCACCCCTCTACCCCTCCCACCCCGCCTGTTCCCTGCCTCTACTCCCCTCTGTGGACCCTTCCTCAATGAGGACTCACAGGCCTGTGCCCTGCCCTCAGGAAGCCTTCTGGTGCCTGGTGCAGATCTGTGAGGTCTACCTCCCTGGCTACTATGGGCCCCACATGGTGAGCAGCTGGGTAGGGATATGAAAATGGGAAGTGAGGGCCTGGGGAGTGAGGGATTGGAAGCCTGGGGTTTGGGAGTGGAGCACTGGCTAGCCGGACTAATGAGGAACCTGGCTGTAGGAGGCTGTGCAGCTGGATGCTGAAGTGTTCATGGCCTTTGTGCGGCGGCTGCTGCCACGTGTGTACAAGCACCTGCAGCAGGTAGGCGTGGGGCCCCTGCTCTACCTTCCCGAGTGGTTCCTGTGCCTCTTCACCCGCTCGCTGCCCTTCCCCACGGTGCTGCGCATCTGGGATGCCTTCCTTAGTGAGGGTGAGTGGGGCCTTGGGGGTGTTAGCTCACTTTTGGGAATTTACTGTGTGAAGCACCAATTCTGATTGTAATGAAAGAGACTCAGAGCCAGGTGTCAGGGAAAGGCTGAAGTATCAGAGAGAGGAAACACTATAGTCAAATCTCACTCAGCTGTTTTTAACTGTTTTGCTTTGCTCTAGGTCACTTTTTTGTTGTTTTCTTATGCCTGCCTTAAATGTCTTTTTATGTGGCTGTATCTTATCTAGATTAGGATTAAAGGCTGGAGCTATTTTATTTGGTAGTCAGCCTTGAACTCACACAGAAACACAGAAAGTTTTCTGTTGCTGGAATTAAGGGCATAAATCACCACTCCCAGCTTTCCCTGTGCTGGGATTGAATGTGTGTGCCATTGAAGACCAGCTGTTTGGCCTTGTACTCACAGAGATCCAGGACTTCCTGAGCTATGTCTGTCTATCTCTTGATATTTAGGTTTTATTAACTGTGTAACAGTATCACCACAGCTGTGCTCATTGCTCCCACCCATCCTTTTTGGAGCTTTGTGTCACATGGACCTGAGTGTCTGTGGAGAAAGCAGCCCACCTCACTGAATCCCAGAATAAGAAAGGAGAACCTCTTTGTCACAGGGACCCCAGTGGAGTCTGCTCTGATGGGGGTGGGGTCTGTTAGGCAGGACCCAGTTGTGGGATGTACCTGGCTCAGGATGTGCAAGGCTGAGGCATGGTCCACAGCAGTAGATGTTCCTCAGGGCCATGGCTCTTCTCTGACTGCGAGCTTGTGAAACTTTCATTTTGGTGGAGGTGGGGCCAGGAGGTGACAGTACCTAAATTAAGAAGATATTTATAGAATGTCATGAGTGCCATGAAGAAAATACATCAAGGGATTTGACAGGGTGTCAGGAGGTGGCTGCTGTTTTTAAAGATGATTCTGGCTGCTCTATGAAGGAACTGGAAGGCAAACAAGTAGAGGTTAGAGGCCAGGAAGGCCACCACAGGCAGGGCGATTGGGTCACAGCCAGCTCGGGGACTCTAGGGGGGAGGGGCATGGAGAGGTAAGGGTAGAAAGAGAGTGCTGGGGCCCGGGGGGGAGGGGGATCACAGCAGAGCTAAGTGGGACTCTGGATCTTGAGGGCTCTGCTTTATGCTGCCCCTTATGTCTAGAAATTTCTCCTACTGTCAGGTTTAAGCTTGGGCTGATAATGTAACTAGCTCAGTTGGTAGAATACTTGCCTAGCATGCAATAAGCCCCTGGCCAATTTCCAGCTTTGTATAAAACTAGGCATGGTGGCATATGCCTGCAATCCCAGCACTTGGGAGGCGGTAGCAGGAGAATCAGTTCAAGATCCTCCTTAGCCGCACAGTGAGTTAAAAGCCAACCTAGGTGATATGAAACACTATCTCCAAATCTTTTTTTTTTAACTTATTTATTTATTTAATTATTTGCCTTGGTGTTTGCCTGGAACTGGAACTACAGACAGTTGTGAGCTATCATGTGGGTGCTGGGAATCGAACCTGGGTACTCTGCAAGAGCAGACAGTGCTCTTAACCGCTGAGCCATCTCTCCAGCCCCGAAACACTATCTCCAAATCTTAAAAAACAAACAAAACCCATCAGGGCCTAGGTACCCAAAGCACATGTGTCACCTCCCCTAACCCTAACCTCAAGAGGCAGGGCTTCCCATCATGGTCCAGCTGATCCCTATCCTTGTACATGGAGACAAGCAATGCCCAGGTCCCTTTAATAGCAATGATAACTTAAGTCACACCTGTCACTAGGTCTCCCTGGCATCCTATCAGCTCTTAGTGGTTCAGAGGATTCCAGAAAGGGATCATGAGGAGCTCGTGTGTGTGTGTGTGTGTGTGTGTGTGTGTGTGTGTGTGTGTGTGTGTGTGTGTGTGTGTACGTACATGAGTGCTATATTCTTGGTTTAGGAAGAAATGAAGTTCTGCCCAGAACTTTCCTAGAATCAGAAGGTGGCAGATTCAAGATGAAAAGTCCTTAATGAATGGAACCAGCCCAGCTGCTCCTTGAGGAGACAGGATACGAAGACTCTGAGAAGGCTTGGCATAAGATTGTTAGCAGCTCCTGGCTCCGCCTGGAAGTCTCTAGTGTTCTGAGACTGGCTTGCCCTGTGCAGGGTCCTGGGTCCTGGAATTGTAGTCTTCTTCTAGGCATCATAATTCACACTTATAATCCCAGCTCAGACACTGAGGCAGGAGAATTGCTGTGAGTCAAGGCAAGGCTGGGTCGCATAGTTCCAAGCCAGCATTATCTAGAGTGCAACTTTGTCTCAAGAAAACAAAAGGGCAGATGTGTGAGCTGATGAGCTGGCTCCGTGGTGGATAAGGGTACTTACTGCCACTAAGCCTGATGAGTTTGAGCTCCTAATGTCACACAGTAGACGAAAAGAATTGACTTCCTTTTTGAGATAAGATTTCTCGGAGTAACCCTTGCTGTCCTGGCCTTGGACTCAGAGATCCACCTGTCCCTGCCTTCTGAATGCTGGGATTAACAGCTTGTACTGCCACTGCCTGAGAATTGGCTTCTGCAAGAGGTTCTGTGACATTCACACATGTGATGTGACAGTCACACTCTCTCTCACACACACACAAATAAATAAATAAATGAGTGAATGAATAGCCAGGTGTGGAGACACACACATGTAAATCCAGTATTCAGGAGTCAAGGGCAGGAGAGTTGCTGTAAGGTCAAGGCCAGCCTGAACTACACAGTGAAACCCTGTCTCAACAACAACAAAAACCCAAATTAATCATTGTAGCACATACCTTTAATGTAAGCATTTAGAAAGCAGAGGCTAATGGATCACTGTGAGTCGGAGGCCAACCTTAGCTACACAGTAAATTCCAGCCAGCCAGAGCTACAAAGTAAGACTATCTCAGAACAAAAACCAAAAACAAACAAAAAGCCAAGCACTTGTGGTGTCACTTGCCTGTAATTTAGTTTTTTAGAGGAAGAGACCAGATGCTCAGAAGGTCAAGGTCACCTCAGCTACATAATAAGTATAAGGAAGCCTGGTTACATGAGACCAGACCAAAAAAATAAACAAATTGCAGTCTTTAGCCATTTTTCTTGGCCTGAGTTGGGTGCAGAGAGCTGCAGTGAGGTAGAAGGAGCATTCTGAGGACTGATTCAGCTGAAAAACTAAGTGGGGAGACTGGATCCTGGGGGTGAGCAACTACCTTCTCTGCAGGTGCCAAGGTACTATTTCGTGTGGGGCTGACACTGATGCGCCTGGCATTGGGCACTGTAGAACAGCGCACAGCGTGCCCAGGGCTCTTGGAGACATTGGGGGCCCTTCGAGCCATCCCCCCCACCCAGCTGCAGGAAGAAGCCTTCATGTCCCAGGTGGGTATCTCTCTCAGCTAGGCATCCTCACGGCCTTGCCCATGCTGTACAGCTGGAAAACTGAGCCCAGGTGAGAGTGAGGTGCGGTTCCTGTGCTCTGAGCTGCAGAGAGTGTGAGAACCCCAGGCCTCAACTGTCTTTTCTGGTCCCAGCAAAGCTGTGTCTCAGCCCTTAGCCACTTCCTGGGGTGGTATACTGCTTGCCCCATGGGGACCTCAAGGCTTCCTGCTCCCTGCTACCCCAGTCCAGGCAAAGTCAGTGTCAACTGTTCCTCCCAGGTGCACAGTGTAGCCCTGTCTGAGAGAGATCTGCAACGGGAAATCAGGATCCAACTAGCCCAGCTGCCCAAGTCATCACCTGGGCCAGTACCTCTGCCACAGGCCCGCCTCCCTGGGGCCCAGGCCATCTTTGAGTCCCAGCAGTTGGCAGGGGTTCGAGGAAGCACCAAACCTGAGATACCCCGAATAGTGGTGGAGCCTCCAGAGGAGCCCAGGCCACCACGGCGCAAGCCACAGACTCGTGGGAAGACTTTCCATGGACTCCTGACAAGGGCCCGGGGGCCTCCTATTGAGGGTCCTTCCAGGTCCCACCGAGGCTCCGCCTCTTTCCTGGACACCCGCTTCTGAGAGCACAGTGCACCTAGTGGCACCATATCCTAATCACCTGAACAGCCACGCGAGCCTCAGAAATGTGTACTGCACTTTACTTCTGAGCTGTGACTCTGCTCTGTTCCCAGCAAGGACCACCTAGAGGAGGGGAGTGTCTCCCCACTTTAAGGACTGTGTCAGACACAAAGATAAAGGAAGGCGGAGCTTGTGGGGAGCTATCTGATGCCTTCCATTGCCAGCATCAAAGCCAGCACTGAAGGAGCTGGGCTGAAGCGTCTGGCTGTCAGACGGTAACCACGAACTTCTTGTTGGAAAACCTCAAATAAAACTTGATTGAGAAGGACTTACTGCCATGTCCCCTCCTGCCCACGGTCCCCCTTTCCTGTCATAGTCCCACATGGAGACCCAAGGCTGCACATTGGCTCCTGGGTAAGGTGTTTACAGGGAAAGGAGCACATAGCAGCCTCCAGGGTACAGGTCAGGCCTCTCTACAAGCTAAAGAGTCTCCAGTGACAACTGGGCCCCAGAGGGTGATTCCGGTCTCTCTTTGCCTCCTTCAGATGGCTCAGGCCTCCCATGAGTGGGGAACTCTGAGCCATGCTGGCCTCCCCAGCCATGCTCCTGGCCCCATCTGTCAAAGAGAGCAGACAAGAACAAAGGCCTAGTGTCCTTGGGACAAAGGAGAAAGGTCCTGCCAGCCAGCCCTTGTTTCTTCCCTAACCCTGGTGTACCCCTTGGGAGCGCCACCATGGAAACCCTCTCCCACACTCACTAATTGCCCCTGTGGGTGCCTAGGGTGCTTGGGATATGAGCACAGGGCTGGTTCTGATGATGGCTTGTTTTCTCCACAGAGCCAAGCCCTAGTTGCCCTGGCTCTCCGGCTCCCTGGGTAGCTAGCTGTCTAGCACCCTGAAGGTGGGGACAGGCAGGAGTTGGGGAGAAGGGTTTGGAGGCCCTCCTTTCCATGGGAAACCTTGGCTGTGCTGGAGGCAGTAGAAATGACCAAGCAAAGGGAAGGCAAGGAGAGACACTCCAGTCAAGGAAAAAGGGACAGTGTTGATTAGGAGGGAGACCAGCAATCCACCCTCACCCCAAACACAGGAAGAGACATCTTATGAGGCAATGGGCTAAAACCTGGTAATCTTCCATGGCTCAGGAGTGTGGTGGTTGTTTGTTTGTTTGTTTGTTTTTGATGGAGTTCTTCTCCTGTATAACATTCAGATTAGAGGTCAGTGTGTCCTTGGAGGTATGGTGGCACTACCCTGGTCATGACAAAATCCCTGGTATCAGTTCCTTGTGATACAGTGTTGGAGAAAAAGCAGGTGTGCAAATGGGAAGCCACATACAGCATACACAGTGGTGATAGGTGTGAGTCCCTGGTTAGGGTGAGAGGTCTCCTATCAGCTGTACTGGGATTTTAGTGTGATCTGGAATGTTCTAGTGATGGGGTTATAGAAATGCATCCTGTGAGCCGAGCTAGATGATACTCACCTATAATCCCAGCACCTAGGGAGTGGAGGTAAGAATATCAGGAGTTCAAGGCCATCCTGGGCTACCTAGTGAGACTCAGTTTCACACCCTCCCCCATATCCCCTGCCAAAAAAAGCAAGAAAAGAAAAGTACCTCATATATGTTTTTGTGGTACCTGCCAGGTCCAGGCAGACCTGTCTCCATCACATGGAGCCTGCTTCAGAGGAAATAGTTTTCCTAAGGAAACTGAGGCTTAGGCATAAAGTAATTGGCTGAATCCTTACTTACTGCCATGTCAGAGCTGAGGTTAACCTCACTCCTGACCTCCCTTGAACCAGCAACCTCCCCTCCCCAGCCCTGGACATCCACTTTGGCACCTGTGCTAAACACCTAGGAAGGCCAGGTCAGGCCAGCTGCATGGGAGTCACAAGTTCAAGTCTTGCCCAGCCTACCAAATGAATTCAAGGCCAGCCTGGGTAACTCTGAGGGACTGCATCTCCTAACAAAAAAAGTAATCAGGGCTGTAAACACAGCTTAGTGGAGGAGTGCTTGTCTAGCTTGTGTGAACCCTTGGATTCCATCCTCACTACAGTGAAGAAAAAAGACATCCGGCACTTCTGGGCCCTCCTTCCCTTCCTCTTCCTCACTCACTTGGGAATCCACAGCTTCGTTAGTATTTTATGTGAGGTTCATAAGACTGTTCTTCAGATTCCCTGCCCAGTATCGCACCACAGGTCCTGACAGCCTTACTAGATAAAAGGAAGCTGGAAGGCTGAGCATGCAGCCCAAGGCCACAATGGAGGCAGAGGCAGCTACAACTGCCAGGACATAAGCTCAGGGCCCAAGTCCTGGCAATCAAAAGTGGGGATCTTACCAGAAGGTGGTGGCACACACCTTAAATCTTAGCTCTTGAGAAGCAGAGGCAGGTGGATCTCCGAGTTCAAGGCCAACCTTGTCTACAGAGCAAGTTCCAGGACAGCCAGGGCTGCATAGAAAAACCTCATCTCCAAAACAAAAACAGCAAAAGAAAAAAGTGGGTTCTCAGGCATGCAAGCCATGATCTCCTTTCTCTCTGCAGTTGAGCTCTGAGACAACCTTTGCAGCTATGAGCTGTGATGTCTCTGTAGCAGTGACTCACCCGACAGACTCTAGGATTAGATGCTTTCCAGCAGGACCCTCACTGGGGCAGAATCTGTCCTTCCTTCTCTGGGAAGCATCCCCTGGGCAACACTTGAGCAGATCCTGTTGCCAGCCATCTCCATGGCAACCATAAAAGCTCAAAGAAGAGAATTAGGTTCCTCCCTGTGCAAGCACAATTGTTTTGTGACCGACCGCTTCTCACAGCCCTGTCTGGCCTGGAACTCACTATGTACACCAGGTTGGACTCAGACTGCTTTCTGTCCCTCCCAAGCACTGGGATTACAAGTGTGCCTGGGTTATGTGAACATTTTTGTTTGTTTTAAGACAGGGTCTCACTGTATCTCTGGCTGTCCTGGAACTAACTCACTATGTAGATCAGGCTGGCCTTGAACTGACGGAGATCCAAGGGCATCTGCCTCTGCTGGGATCAAAGGCATGCCCAGCTTTAATGTGAATACTTGGATTCACACATTCTGATGAACAGACCTTCAGAAAGCAGTTCCAGTTCTTCCAACACTGTTGCACTAGCGGGGAGGACATCCTGCTCCAGGCACGGTGGATCCATGCAGTCCTGGGGAGATACAGTGACAATGAGTCCTCCGCCAGGTGCTTTGATGCAGGGAGCCCCTCATCAACTCTTCTATGAACCCCACAGAGAGGTTCCTTTAAAAACTGCCTGGAAGCGGACATTAGTGGCACACACCTTTAATCCCAGCACTTGGGAGGCAGAGGCAGGAGGATCTCTGTGAGTTTGAGGCCAGCCTGGTCTACAGAGTGAGTTCTAGGACAGCCAGGACTTCACAGAGAAACCCTGTCTCGAAAACCCAGAAACAAACAAAACAAAAAACCCCGTCTGGAAACCAGCTGAGTCAGTCAGGAAGCACAGCTAAGGTGTTCCAACCTGTGGAGACAGCTGGGTTGACACCCAGAGGCGTTTGCCAACCTGAAGATATGAACTGGAGCTGGAACAGGCTCTCAGATGAGTGGAAGGCCAAAGGAATCTGCACCCTAGAATGGGGGGGGGGCACCTCATCTCCATTTTATACTTTCACCCACACAAAAGTCTCCCATCCCCGTACCTACCAGGCTTCAGAGTCAAGATTTGAACCTCCTGCAAAGTTCTGAATTCCTAGAACTTTCAGGATCTTTCTGAGCCTCACTTTTCCCCTACAGATAATGGGTAGATTACCACTCCTATTCCAGCTTCCTTCTCGGTTCCCTGCCCATCTTCCTCTCATAATGACATCTTTACCTCACTCCACCCTAACCCTGACCACTTCCCTGGCAAAGACATTGAGACAGACAGACGGCTCTTCCCACATGCCTGACCCACATCTCAATGCCCTAAGCTCGGACTCAAGTTGCCCAACTTGGATTGGTCACCTCTCTCATAACTTTTAACACAGAGATTTCCCTGACATAATATAGCTTATTGGACCATCATGATGATACTGCCAGAAGAATGGAGCAGTGCTGGTACTGCCCAGCAGCAAGGCTGGGAAGCAGCTGGAAAGATGGCTCCAGGATGTACAAAGCCAGAGCATCTTCAACATGAAAACTGGGGGAAAGAAAACAGAACCAATATACATTGACCATGGATGAAAAGAACTAGCCTATATAGATTGGGCAAAGTTTGGAGATAAGGGAGGTGGAATGCAAACATATATAGGGTCAGGTTTTCTTTTTATTGTGTGTGTGTGTGTGTGTGTGTGTGTGTGTGTGTGTGTGTAACAAAGCAGGTTGCAGGGGTTGGCTCTGTGGCTTCCAGGGACTGCACTCAGTTGAGTTTGTTTACTGAACCATCTTACCAGCCATTTTTGTTTATATGTGAGTGTTTTGCTTCTATGTATGTATGTGTAACATTGCCTGACTGATGTCCAAGGTCAGAAGAGGGTGTTGAATTCCCTGGAACTGGAATTGCAGACAGTTATGAGCTACGGTATAGGTGCCGAGATTTGAACCTGTCCTCAGGAAGAAAAGTGGGTGAACTTAAGGACTAAGCCATACACTGAGCCATCTGACATCTAGCCTTTAACTTGCTAATGCAGCCAAGACTGGCTTTGAACTTTTAACTCCTGTCCTTGCCTCCATCTTTCAAGTGCTGAGATTACAAGTGTGCACAGCATACTATACTTGTCTGTTTTTTATCTCTCTCTGACAGGATCTTGATAGGAAGCCTAAGCTAGGCTGAAACTTGCTGTAGACAAAGCAGTGATCCTACTGCCTTAGTCTCCTGAGTGCTAGGATTATAGGTGAATGCCACCGTGAGTGGCTGGTTTTGTTTTTTGAGACAGGGCTTTATTTGCTTGTGCTTTGAAACTAAATTTCATGTTGCCCAGACTGGCCTCAAACTCCCTGTGTAACCTAAAATGACCTTGAACTCCTCCTGACCCTCCTACCTCCACCTCTGGAATCTTTGGATTACAGGTGTGGGTGACCACGCCTCCCTCAAGCCAGTATCTTTCTCTGTAGCCCAGGCTAGCCTTCAACTCACCATCTTTCAGCCTCAGCCTCTTGACTGCTGGGATTTCCGTATCCAGCTATAGTGTCTTTGACTTGTTGGGTTTTATAGTTTGCTTGTTTTTTTAAGAGAACAGGGTTTCTCTGTGTATCCCTGGCTGTTCTGGAACTTACTTTGCAGATCAGGCTGACCTCAAACTCATAGAGATCTACCTGTCTCTGCCTCCTGAGTGCTGGGATTAAAGACGGTGCACCACCATCTCCAGGTTGCAATATTGCTTCTTAACTGGTTGGATTGTAAAATGATGGCACCCTCATGATCCAGCTCCTGGAGTGTGAACTATCTTTCATCACATTTTTAGGAAGCTGCTAGATGGTTTGCTTCTGTTATTTCCTCTCCTTTTCACCATTTGTAAATAAATTTAAGACATCTCAAAATTATCTTTTTTCACCTGCTAGGCAAACACAAGGCAACCCCCCAGCCAGGCTTGCTGGGGGGGGGGGGAACAGCACCATGCTGTTTCCTAAGCACCATGCACACATTGGAGCATAGGAAGGACCCTAGCTGGTTGGTTTCTTTTTTTTTTTTTTTTTAAACTTTATTTATTATTTATTTATTTATTTATTTGCCTTGGTGTTTGCCTGGAACTGGAACTACAGACAGTTGTTAGCTGCCATGTGGGTGCTGGGAATCGAACCCGGGTCCTCTAGAAGAGCAGATGGTGCTCTTAACCGCTGAGCCATCTCTCCAGCCCGCTGGTTGGTTTCTTACAGCTGTGTGACCTTGGACAGATCACACCTGCCTCCTCAATTCCCTATGCATGAGAGCACAATCTAGGAGCTTTCACAGGTAAGAATTGAGATGGTGCATGCTCTCCTACAGTGCCGGTTACACAACAAGCTCTGGAAAGCTGGGTGGTGGCAGCACATGTCTTTAATCCCAGCACTGGGAGGGGGAGGCAGGTGAATCTTTGTGAGTGTGAGGATAGCCTGGTCTACAGAGTTCATTCCAGGACAGCCAGGACTACACAGAGAAAACCCTGTCTTGAAAAGGAGGGAGGGAGGGAGGAAGAGAGGGAGGGAAGGGGGGAGAACAAGCACTTTCTGAAATCACAAGCTCACTTAGTATCCAGAGCCTCCTACTCAGCCAGAACTATAAAGAATGCACGGTAACCCCCATTTGAAAGTAAGAATCTGAGTCTCCAGAGGCTGCATAATCCATCTGCATTCCACCTTGTCCCACAGTAGGGTCCTGTGTGAGTCTGGAGCTCAGGCCATGCTTGCAGTGAGGAAGTGTGCTCCTGGGGTGGCTGCTCCTTATTGTAGACATCAGAGTGGTGACAGCTAGGGGTTCATATGGATCTGGAGCAGGGTGTGTCATAGCAGTTCTAGAAAGTCCAATGAGTGGGTGTGGGGGACTAGGGAACCCTGGATAAATCAGCTCCTGAGTGGCAGATAGAGGTGAGCCTCAAAGACCACTGCTATGATGCACTTAGTGGGAAACTACAAAAGCGGCAACCTCTGTCCCCAAGGAGTGCCGCTGCCCCTAATACTCTCCTTGCCAAAGATGCTCTTGAAAACAATGGAGGTCCTGAGGAGTCAAGGGGTGGGGATGGGGGATCAGAATCAGAGTATTTGGGTTAGAGACCTTATAGGGCTAGTTTCTATGGCAGATCTGGCCCCATTTGGGGCCGAAGAAAAGTGAACTACAGTACTAGCAGGGTAGACGTCCAGATTCTGCAGCCCAGAGCTAAGATTAGTGTGATACACACCAGCAGACTGCATGGACCTCCGGGTATAATGTGTGCTTCTCAGGGAGATTGTGGGTTGTAACTGCAGGTATGTACACTCACGGAAACTCTATTCCTGGCTGTTGGCCCTGCCATGGCAAAGAGGATTTATTGTTGGCTTCACACCAGCATTTTTTTGGGCTGTTCTCCTGCTACCTCGTAGGCCCAGACCCTGCTCAGGAGACACTGTAAATCAGTGGCCAGGGGCTCCTGATTGACAGCTGCCTGGCTGGGAGCTCTGTTCTAAGGACAGGCTTCACCCTCTGCCCGACCAGATAGGCAGCTCATGTAACAGGCTGGGCTCAGCCCTCCCCACACTGCCTCTGTCACCGTCCAAGGTGCTCTTCCACTTCTCTGGGTCTGATGGCAGATCTGTGTCTGGATAGTCCTTGCTTTGGATCAGGGTTGTGTGTCTGAGGACACCACTCTTCTGTAGACTGCCTCTTTCAGTCACCAGATCCCAACACCCCCCCCCACAAGTCCCTTGTCCTAAGCCTGAGGTGCGGAGAGAGAGAGCCACTAGAGACAGGGGAGGCGGGGCCCTGGCATGAGTGCCAGCTGCTCCACCCCACAGCCCCGGGCATGGCCAGGCTCACTATATAAGGACACGCCACTTGTATTAGTGCCACCACCATTGCAGCACCGCCTTGGTCTTTGCCCACCCTCGACTGCCCAGCTCCAGCCAGTTGCTGCTACCAGCAGGTACCCCAGTTCCTGCCCTACTCCCGGGGAGCCAGGGATAAGTAGGGATGCAGGTTGGGGGCCCCTGAGAACCTGTAGAACTGGACACTAACCTTCCACACTCACGGGGACCCTGGGAGCCCTACCATCATCACCTCAGGGGCTGAGCCAACACGGCAGTATAGCTGGAGTAATGGGGTGGGGGTGGGGGTATTAGAGGACCCAGAGATGCATGGCTCTCGGAGTTTTTCCTTGAGGATGGGGGTGGGGCAGAGACAGGATGAAGTCTGAAGGGATGAAAGGTCAGTTAGGGACCCGACCCGGCTGCCCTGATCCCTGCTCTGTCTCTCTGTCCCTCAGTCTCTCAGCCTCTCCACCTCCAAGATGGTAAGTCTCTTGTGGTCCCCTCCCACAAAGGCCCAAGTCCTTGGATAAAGGGAAGGCAAGCACTGGCACCCAGAGAGTCCTGCTTCTGACCCCTACCAGCCCCATAACCAGCCCCACCCTTTGATTCCTACCCAGTGTACCAGGCACTCACCTGTGCCACATTATCCCCAGGAGGTAGGTGCTGTCAACAGCCCAATGGTATTCCCTTATCCCTACAGTACCTACTGACTACCACCTATGGTCCAGCACTGTCTGGGTTTGGGGACACAGTGATTAGCCTACAGTCCATGACATCATAGTACTTTCCTACAACAGGGCACAAAGAATTCAGCCCTGGTATCTTGAGATACAAGTGAAGGTCTAGGACTCAGTGTTTGGGTGTCTGGGCCGAAGCTTACAGTTTCTGAGCCAATAGATGATTCTCCCAGGCCCAACATCACTTAGAACCCCTGGGGTAGGAATAAAGCATGCACCAGGCAGCCAAGCCAGAAAGAGCTAACAACCTCCAAGGTGTCAGCCTGTCTCCTGAAAGATGGGCCTGGCTGCCAGGCTCCTATAGACCAAGGCATTCAAGGAGTAATGTCCCCATTTCGATCACATTGAGACTCTGCACCTCAGAAAGGGGGCAGAGGTGTCAGACTTCTTGCATAGAAAACAGTGGCAGGATACCATATACTTGGAGTGTACGGGGACTGCCACTTCAAGGCCGGCATAGGCCTTATAGCAAACAAACAAAGGCAAAACAGGACTGTGTCTATAATTTGTTTAAAGAATGCTTGCCCAGCATGCAGCAGGCCCTGGAATTAACCCCCAACTCCCTGTGACACCAGATGTAGTACACATATCTGTAACCCCTCTACTTGGGAAGTGGAATGCCTTGAGTGCTCAGCCTGATCTAAAGAGCAAAACCTTGTCTCTAAAAAAGGAAAGAAAAAAAGGAGGAGATAACAGGAGGGATGAGGCCACGGGGCGGCGGGAGAATAATGATTCAGGATACAGGAGGCCAACTTCCATCCCAGAGCCATGTAAACCTGTCATGGTGGCACATGCCGTAATCCTAGCACTCAGGGGGTAGAGACAGATGGATCAGAAGTTCAAGGCCATTCTCCACTACATACAATTGAGGCCAGCCTGACTAAAAAAAAAAAAAAAAGAGACCCTCACCCAGAGGCATTGCATGAGGTGATGAATAGAAAAATGAATTCACTTAGTAGGTGACAGCAAAGTCCATCCATGATAGCAGATGAGTCACTGAGGGTCCAGAGAGAACAGAGCTGGACAATGCGATGGTTGAGATATTTCAGTCAGTAACCATCTGTGGAGCAGTTACCGCGTGTCAGGCACTGTGTGCAGCTGAGACTGCAATGATGAATAAGATCTGGGCTTCTGCAACCCAGCTAGAGAGGACCCTAGTGTAGGATAGGGGTCTGCAGTCTCATTAGGAGGGCCTTCCCATTCTCTTGTTCGGGA
The DNA here is from genome assembly GCA_004025045.1 of Sigmodon hispidus. NCBI lineage: Eukaryota > Metazoa > Chordata > Mammalia > Rodentia > Cricetidae > Sigmodon > Sigmodon hispidus. The sequence continues at coordinate 111,809 of PVIH01004961.1, read as the reverse complement.
CACCACATCTAGCCCTACTTTTTACCTTGGTAAGGAAGCCTTCCTTCCACCTAACCCCTTCCTATTCTGGTCCTTTGAACTTGAGCCAGGTGAGAAGACTGGAAGGCAGGTTTATCTCATTAAGTGACTTAAAATGCTTCCTTGCCAATCCTGCCCAAGATGTACCGTTTCTGCCCCTGCTCAGCTCTGCCTGGATCCACTGAGTACCGGGTGGAACTATTCCCTGGACTCCAAGGACCTGGATGGAAAGGAAGGACCATGGAAAGGAGGCGCTGCCCCTCCACCCACAGGCTGCTTCCCTGGGCCCTGGCGCCAGGATGTTAGCCTGGATTGCAAGGGCTCCCCAGAAGAGGCTGAGGCTCGGGCCTGGACTCTGTACTACTATGGTCTCCTTCAAAACTGTCTGCAGCAAGCTGGCCTTCCTGAGACCCAGGATCGCAGCCAGGCACCTCGCACAGGTGCCTCAGGGCTCCACAAAGGGGTCTCCAGAGACAGGGAGGGACCTCAGCCCAGTTGCTTCCCTCTGTTCAGGCTCGTTCCTTCCCAGGCTCTGGTTCTGTCTAAAGACAAAACCAGAGGACCTAAGACATCAGCTCAGGGCTCCCCACCATGTCCCCCACCCATCCCCCGGAAATCCACGATACATTTGCATATTCTGTGGAGCTGAAGCTTCTAGAGGGATGTCTTAGATGCTCTGGAGGCAGCTGAGCAGTTGCGATCCTGATGCCTCCTTGTTTCATAGATCAGGTGGGTCATGAATAATTTTGTGTGGACCAAATGATCTGCAGCTAGAATATATGAGAATCACAGACTTGTTCCCATCATACAGACTGAAAAACTGAGGCTTAGATAATCAGTGGCCTTTTTGAGGTCACGTGCAAAAATCTAAATTCAGGTTAGACTAATCCTCCACTGCCTTCTGGATCAGATGCAGATAAAACAGACCCAGTCTCGAGGCAGAATGGCAGACATCTCCCCCTTCATATTCAGCTCCTTTGTCCTCTGCCTTCTTCTCATGTGACCCCCAAGAAGGACCTGGGGCCTAAGAGTGAGGGTGGGAATGGGAAGGTCACAGAAAAGGGCAGCAAGAGGACTCTTTGTGAGGGTGACCTGTTCTCTTTCCCCAGGCTGCCCTGGGGCAGAGGTGACCTTGTGCATTCTGGGATCCCCCAGCACCTTTCTGTCTCTGTTGCTGGAGGGTGGGGTCCAGAGCCCTGGTGAGTGTATACCCAAGTTCCCTACCCTCTCCTACAGAAAGGGCAGCCCCGCCCCAGCCCAGCCATATCCCAAAATACCCACCAACCTTGGCAACTGCCTGCATTCCTCAGGGCCAGCTGCTCTGGGGGGGAGGCAGTTCTTGGAATCACTGACCCCCATAACACAGAAGCCCGGGCTGGATGGAGAGGGTTGGCACCACTTAAGCAGTTCCTGGCCAGCCTCCTTCTTCCCTTTGCCCACAGGAAACATGCTCCTTTGTCTGTCCCCTGCCTGGCTGATGAGGGTGGCAGCTGCAGGCCCAGAGGGTGAGGCATCCCTGTTGGTCTCCAAGGCTGTGAGCTTCTATCCAGGGGGCCTGACATTCCTGGATGATTTTGTTCCCCCTCGGCATGCCACCTACTTCCTGGCGGGCCTGGGGCCAGAATCTGGCCATGGCAGAGAGGCGGCAGAGCTGGCTCGGAACCTCAGTTGCCCCACCGGAGTCTCAGTGGAGCTGGCAGGACTGCTGGAGGACCGGCTGTTGATGAGATGGTTGCTGTCCCAGCAGAGTGGTGTGGCTGTGCCAGCTACCCTGGCTTTCACCTACAGGCCTCCAGGGCTGCTTCGGGGAGGGGATGCCAGCCCTGCACTACGGCTGGTGGAACTGAGTGGGAAGGAGGGCCAGGAAACCCTGGTGAAAGAGGAAGTAGAGGCCTTTCTGTGCTCTGAGGCCTTGGGTGATGCATCACAGGTAACAACAGGCTCCTTTCTGCACTTAGGTCTTTCTGGTTACCCAAAGGAGGGAACCCATGTTATGATTACCAGCTCCTGCTGGGAAATGATCCCAAACTCTTAGCACTGCCCCTGTGCCTTTCTACCTCAGTTTACTTACTGGCGTTTGTGGCATGAGCATCCTCAATTTCAAGCACGTGAGGTGGTGGTGAGGAGGGTCCTTTCCCTTTTCTGCTGTAGGTGGCAGTGAGGTTCAGTGGCTGGCGCTGGCGGGGACAGCAAGCATGGTGCCTGCACCTGCGGGTGGAGCCATCTGCAGTGGTGAACACAGTGCTAACATTGCTGGAGAAGCTAGAAGAGGGGGAGAGTGTCCTGGTGGAGGCCGTGTGCCCACCTGCCCGGCTGCCCTTACCAGGTTTTTGCCTGTTCTAGCCAGGAATTGGGGACAGAGATTGGCCTCTTAGACTTCTTCTGGGCTTAAACTTCTTCATGTTCCCTCAGGCAGTCCTGCGCCTGGCCCCGCCGAGCTGGCTGTGCGGATCTGCACAGTAGTGTGTCGGATTCAAGGTGATAGGCCCCTACTGAGCAAGGTGAGGGAAAGACATGGCCTTGTCCACCCCAGCTCTGCCCAACTCCACAGATCTGATGAGGGCTTGATAGAGAGAGGACCTGCATGATCTGTGGTGGGGATGGAGGGTGTTCTGGTTATTTCTGAGGGGACTCCTGGGGTTGACACTTCTTCCTATCAACCTTCCTGAACCCTTCCATAGCAGGAGCCCAGGGCCTTTGTGCTCAACTCCTATTCAGGACCTAACGGCCTGATTCGTTTTCCAGCATGTTCCTCCTCACAGAAGAAACTAATTTATGGTCAGTCCCGTAGGAAGGGCTCCAGGCTGGGGAACCTAGGAAGGCTTGTGGGACCTCCTGGATACTCAGCAGAACTCCAGGGGAGATGATGAGGGTCTTCAAGAGACACTCTGAGGCTAGGAAAAATCAGGGTGTCTAGAGCAGGTAGGAGCAAGCATGCTTGGAATCTTTGAGCTGGGCCTGGAAGTCAGCAAAACCCCGAAGGATCTGGGGACCAGATGCTTAGTGAAGCCAAGAATGATTTATACAGTTTAAATCTTGATGGAAGAAATTTCTTGAAGCAAAGGGAAGGTGGGTCTGTGTCTCAGTGCAGAGAAGATGCTTAGACGTCGAAGGGGTACTAAGGAAGGTGAGCGTTGCCAGGGCTTCTCGTGGGCCCCTTCTGAGCTGCACTGTGGTCAGGTGGTGTGCGGCGTGGGCCGCGGGGACCGGCTCGTGCGCCATCACAACACCCTGCCGAGGACACTAGGGATGGCGCTGGCCCAGTGCGGCCTAGAAGAGGCGGCGCAGGTGGCGCTTCTGGAGCAGCGCATCAAAGAAACAGCTGAGGCCGCGCTGGCCGCAGTGCTGGCCCTGGAGGCCGGACTGAGTGCTGAGCAGCGCGGTGGGCGCCAAGTGCACATCGACTTCCTCGGTGAGCACTGGAGGCGCGGCTCGGCCTGGGCGGCACGGGGACAGGGCTGGGGGATGCTCAGTCCCCGCATCCTCTCCCGGCCCAGGCGTGGACTTCGTTCTCACAGTGACCGGCCGCACGCTGACCCCCGTGGTCCTTAAGCTGAACAGTGGCCTGTGCCTGGAGGCGTGCGGCGCGCTTGAGGGGCTGTGGGCCGTGCCGCGGATGGGCCGCTCAGCAGAGGAGGCGGCTGCAGCACCGCTGGTGGAAACCATGCTGCGACGCTCAGGGCGCCACCTCATGGACGGAAAGCAACTGCTGGTGATCGGAGCCGGCGGCGTCAGCAAGAAGTTCGTGTGGGAGGCGGCGCGGGACTACGGACTGAAGGTGGGCGGGGCGCGGTCCCAGGTCGCGGTCTGATTGGTGGGGAAGGGGCGGGGCCTGAAGGGGCGGGGCCTCAGAGACGTCAAAGGAAAAGAGGAGGTGGGTTGGATGGGCTGGCATGCGGCGGAGCTCTGATCTCCGTTTTCTTTATTTTTGAGATAAATAAATTTGGAATTTGCTATGTAAGTCAGGCTAGCATCAAACTCCCAGAGATCCACCCTAGTGCTGACCCTAGTGCTGGGATTAGACGGTGCACCACCACTCTAAACTGTGTGTGGTTTTTGTTTCTTTGTTGTTGGTGGGTTGGCTTTTTAAGAGTTATTTAATTATTATGTATACAGTGTTCTGCCTGCATGTATCCCTGCAGGCCAGAAGAGGGCACCAGATCTTATTACAGATGGTTATAAGCCACCATGTGGTTACTGGAAACCGAACTCAGGACCTCTGGAAGAGCAGTCAATCCTCTTAATTTCTGAGCCATCTCTCCAGCCCCCTGTTTTTTTTTTTTTGTTTTTTGTTTTTTGTTTTTCTTGCTGTTTTAGAGATTGAGTTTAAGATTTTGCATATTCTATGCAAGCAAGCTCTCTAACACTGAGCTACAGCCCCAGTTTTCATTTCTTTTTTTATTTCATGTATATGGATGTTTGCCTGCATGTATGTCTATGCACCAAGTGGTACTTGGTGCCCACAGAGGCCAGAAAAGGGTATCGATGCCCTAGAACAGGAGTTATAGGCAGTTGTTAGCTGTCATGTGTGTGCTGAGAATCGAACCTGGTCCTATGGAAAAGCAGCCAGGGCTGAGCCATCGATCCAGCCCTATTTGTTTTACTTTTAAAAATTTATGTTATGTGTGTGGGGGCCTGATGTATGTATATGTCTAAATGTGTGCAGATGTCAATGGAGTTCAGAAAAGGGTGTTATCAGATCCAGAGCCACTTGATGGGGGTGCTTTAGGATCTTTGACACAGGTTCTCATGTAACTCTTGATAGCCTCAAACTCCTTATATAGCTGAAGCTAGCTTTGAAATGATCCCCCTGCTTCTACCAACAGATTCTGGGATTTTAGACATGTTATTTTATTGTCATACTTTTCTTTATTTCAGTGGTTATTTATTTATGTTAGACATGGAGTCTTACTCTGTGGCTCAGGCTGGCCTGAAACTTAATAGGAAAATCAGGCTGGCCTTGAACTTTCTGAGATTCTCCTGCCTCTGTCTCCCAAGTGCTGGGATTACTCTCTTTTTTCTTTTAAAAAAATATTTATTTATTATGTATACAGAAGAGGGTACCAGATATCATCATAGAAGATTATGAGCCACCATGTGGTTGCTGGGAATCGAACCCAGGACCTCTGGAAGAGCAGCCAGTGTTCTTAACCTCTGAGCCATCTCTCTAGCCCCAGGACCACTCTCTTGAGCTGCACCTCTATACTTCTACACTATTTTTTTTTTTAACTTGCTTTCTTTGTAGACCAGGCTGGCCTTGAACTCACAGAGATGCTTCTGCCTCTACCTCCTAGTGCATGTGTCATCTCTGCTTTTTTTTTTTTTTTTTTTTTTTTTTTTTTTTTTTTTTTTTTTTTTTTTTTTTTTTTTTTTTTTTTTTTTTTTTTTTTTTTGAGACAGGGTTTCACTATATAGTCCAGACTTTGGTTCTCATAACACAGTCATTCTGCTTCGGCTTCTTAAATGCCAGAATTACAGGCATGCACTGCCAAACCTTGCAGTTCCTAGGTCTGGAACGGCTGGGTAAGGAGTCTAGCTCTGCCTTGGGAAAAAGGCCTTTGGAGCTGAATTCTTGAAGCGTGGCAGAGTCCTTTGGGGGCAAAAGAGTCAAGTCTACTATTGGAAGGAGTCAAGGACTCACATCGTAGGAGCTGGAGCTAACCAGGCAACAGACATCCTCATTCCTACAGAAAGAGACAGGAAAGCCGAGACTCCCTCAGGCTGGCCCTAGTCCACCACAGTGGCTAGCCTCCTTGCCTCTTCCGCCTCACCATGCACGGTCCTTGAGGAACTCCCAGCAGCGTTGGCATACAGTCCTACCTGATAGTACGTATGCCAGTTGAAGTACTGAAAGACTCCCGATGCCAAGTCACTTACAGACAGCTGCTTCCCCTCTCATCAGTGGCTGCTCTGCCCTGAGTACCAACTGCCTTGGGTCTGTGTTCCCTCCACAAGCTTTGGAGTCCTGCTCATCACGTTGCAGTATTTGAACATGTGGAACAAATGATAACCAAGCTGCCTGACTCCAGCCCAGCCCCGATGGCTACTCTCCAAGCTCCTTTGTGAGCATGTCCTAGTGAGCTCTTTAATGCTCTCTTCTTGGATCCAGCCCCTCCTCCTGAAGCTTTCTCTTCTGACTTTCCTCCCCTCTAGGCTGAAATAGGTCTCACCTCTGTACTTCCCATTTATCCATCAAGTCATTAATAAACATATACTGAGCACCTGGTGTTTATGGTTCAGCCTCCCTGGTGGGACACCATCCTGTCTCTTCTATGACCCAACACCTGCTAATACCATGTCCCTCCTGCTTGCTTATGTTTCTGCAGCTGCACCTCGTGGAATCGGACCCCAACCATTTTGCATCCCAGCTGGTTCAGACCTTCATCCACTTTGATGTGACTGAGCACCGGAGAGATGAAGAGAATGCACAGCTACTGGCTGAGCTGGTACGAACACGTAACCTGAAGCTAGACGGCTGCTTCTCCTTCTGGGATGATTGCCTCGTGCTTACTGCTCTGCTCTGCCGAGAGCTGGGTCTGCCCTGCAGCTCCCCAGCTGCCATGTGCCTGGCAAAGCAGAAGAGCCGTACCCAACTACACCTGCTGCGATGCCAGGGCCCACCCTGGCCTGCAACTTCCCTCCATGCTGTGGCCTGCTGCCCATTGGAGAGTGAGGCTGATGTGGAGAGAGCCATCTACCAGGTACCCCTACCAGGTGTGATGAAGCTGGAATTTGGGTCAGGAGCAGTGGGGGTACAGCTGGTGAAGGATGGGCCACAGTGCCATGAGCACTTTTCCCGGATCCTCCATGACCTGCAGGGTGAAGCTGACCACCCAGGCATTGGGCTGGGCTGGGGCAATGCCATGCTGCTTATGGAATTTGTTGAGGGCACAGAACATGACGTGGACCTGGTGGTGTTTGGTGGACGGTTGCTGGCTGCTTTTGTTTCTGATAATGGCCCCACAAGGCTGCCTGGCTTTACAGAGACTGCAGCCTGCATGCCCACTGGCCTAGCCCCAGAGCAGGAGGCCCAGATGGTGCAGGCAGCGTTTCGCTGCTGCCTGGGCTGTGGGCTGCTAGATGGGGTTTTCAACGTGGAGCTCAAGATGACTGGGGCTGGGCCGAAGCTCATAGAGATCAACCCTCGGATGGGAGGGTTCTACCTTCGAGACTGGATCCTGGAGCTGTACGGGGTGGATTTGCTGCTGGCTGCTACCATGGTGGCCTGTGGCCTGCAGCCTGCCCTGCCTGCTCACCCTCGTGCCCGTGGCTACCTGGTAGGCGTCATGTGCCTGGTGTCTCAGCACATAGAGCTGCTGAGCTCCCCTGGCAGTCGAGAGACTATGCAAGCCCTCCATGACAAGGGTCTTTTGAGACTCAACTTCCTGGAGGAGACCCTGATACCTGGCCAGTATGAGGAGCCTTACTGCAATGTGGCCTGTGCTGGGCCCAGCCCTGCTGAGGCCCGTCTCCGCCTGCTGGGCATCTGTCAGGGTTTGGGCATCGACAGGCCCAACTACCCAGTTGCCCATTTCCTGTCTCATTTCAAATAGCAAGGATTATGTGCTGGGGGAGGGTCTGTGATGCTCTTTCCTTGCTCCTCTTTCTATCACCTTGCCCAAAGCCTAGTTTGGAAGTTTCTGGGTCCTCTTGCCTTACCAAAAACTTCCATCTAGTCCCAGGTATCTCCAGGACTCTAGTGTTGTGGAATATTATTTTAACTAGGTAAAGATATGTTACGTTTGTTTATGCTGTGGAATATTTAACTATGAGAAGATGTATTGCATTTGTTTCTGCTGCCTTTGTTCATGATGTAAAGATGTGTTAAAGATATAAAGGTGTTACATTTGTTTCTGCTGCCTTTGTTTACTTATGTAAAGATGTATTGCATTTGTTTCACCTTGCCTGCCTCAGGCACCTGATTGTCTAATAAAAACCTGAATGGCCGGGGGCTGGAGAGATGGCTCAGCGGTTAAGAGCACCGTCTGCTCTTCCAGAGGACCCGAGTTCGATTCCCAGCACCCACATGGCAGCTAACAGCTGTCTGTAGTTCCAGTTCCAGTTCCAGGCAAACACCACGGCAAATAAATAAATAAATAATAAATAAATAAAGTTAAAAAAAAAAAAAAACCTGAATGGCCAATAGCTAGGCAGGAGAGGGATAGGCAGGGCTGGTCCACAGAGAGATTATGTAGGAGGCTAGAGAGGGAAGAGGGAGGGGAGGGAGGAGAGATCTAGGCTAGAGAAAGGAGGGAATGAGGGAAAGAGGGACAGGACCATAGGCAGGATGCAGGCAGCTGCCAGCCAGCCATGAGAAGCAGTGAAAATAAGATCTACAGAAAGAAAGAAAGGTAAAAAGCCCCAAGGCAAAACGTAGATGAAGAGAGAAAGGTAAGCTATAAGAGCCAGCAAGACATAAGCCTAAGCTATGGCTGAGCATTCATAACTAATAAGAAGTCTTTGTGTCATGATTTGGGAGCTCATTGTGGCTAAAATCCCGAGACATTCTAGTCTTCATTTTTTTTTAAAAAAAATTTGTTTATTATGTATACAGTATACAGAAGAGAGTACTACATGTCATCATTTGTTTATTATGTATACAGTATACAGAAGAGAGTATCAGATGTCATCATAGATGGTTGTGAGCCACTGAGTGGTTGCTGGGAATTGAACTCAGGTCCTCTGGAAGAACAGTCAGTGCTCTTAACCTCTGAGCCATCTCTCCAGCCCTCAACACTCTAGTCTTTAAAGAACTAATAAACAGCAGCTTCTCCACACTGTTATGACCAGCCCAGATGGCAAACCCACCCCCACCCCTTCAGGTCAGTCTCTTCTTGTCACCAATAGGAGGAAGGCACCTACATGGACCTTTGGCCTTGGACAAAGCCCATGAAAACTGAGATTAGTGTGCCTATCTGTATGCCAAAATGCAGCATAGTTGTAAAGCTTGCTGGAAATGTCTAGCAGTGCTTCGCTGTGTCCGTTGGCCTGAGAAGCAAAAGCAGAGGTCTGTGATGCGCCGTAGAAACAACAATCATCTCCCTTTACATGTCCAGGCAAATGCTGTTCCCCTACCACAGATGAGGAAGCAGACTCAGAAAGGAAAAATGACTGCCTCCACAGTCCTGTCTCAGTGGATGTAGACAGATGCAAAGGCCAGCCTTTTTTGTTTACTGTTTAAATGTTCATTCAGCTTTCAGGGCCCATCTTGCCTTTACTCTCACTTATAAGCAGCATCAAGACTCCTGAACACCTCTTTGATGTACTGCACATATATTCTCTAGTAGCTTCATAGCTTTGTCCTCTGGCATACTTAACTAACCTGGTCCCAGGACTCCTGTCTACACCCCCTTCCTCATTCTGGGAAGCTTCTCTGAAAAGCTATACCTGCTTTTGCCCAATACAGAACTGGTGAACAGCTCCCCAATCTAGCCTACCCAAATAAAGGCTTGTAATCTAGTGAAATTTTCTGGGATAAGTTTGTTTTGGATAATGCCTTGACCAGGTTCAGTAGGTGTGGAGCTGGGAATTTGGAGGGGGAGGTGGGAAAATATCCTATTGGCTGGGTCCCTGGAGCTGACTTTTGGCAGGGGCCTACCTTATACCTACATCTAGGCCTAAATTCAAGGATCTCCTTTGCTTGAACTACAACCCTACATCACATCCAGACAGTAAACCCTCTGCTGGCCTGGACACCCTAAGACCTGTTCATTTGAGTTCATACCCTGTATTACAATGGGCCTCCCCAGTGCGATGGGAAGCCACCTCCAGACAGACTCCAATCTAAAGTCCGAAATAGAACCCAAGTAGTGAGGCTTCTGTGGCAAGTGATTTACCACCACCACCACCCCATCATCTTACCAGCTGTCCTTCATCTTTTCAGCCATGTTCTTTTGCTTTGTTTTGGGTTTTCAAGACAGAGTTTCACCTGGCCATCCTGAAACTTGCTCCGTAGACCTCAAACTCAGAGATTCACCAGCCTCTGCCTCCGAAGTGCTGAGATTAAAAGTCACCACTGCCCAGCTCTATTCAAACATATTCTATTAAAGCATCTATTCTGAACCAGACAGCAGGAATACTTAATATGCTTAAGTTCATAAAAGTCCATAGTTATGTGTGCTGAGTCCCTTTAGAACGGGAGCTCAAGTAGTCACCCCGCAAATCTTAGACTTGAAGGGTCTGTGGGCTTTAGGGAGATGACACTCCCAAATAGTGTTCCCAATACAGTCAAACAGACACTACTTGCCCGGCACTCACAGCTCTAAGAAGGTTGGCGATTTGCCATTTAAACTCAAACCTGCATGCACCTTTCATTCTGTCCATTTAATCTCGAACTTGCCCCAGAACCAAAATGGGAGGCTCTGCCTTGCTTGTGTCGGGTGCGGACCCAGTAGAGCCCTAAGAAGAAGAGACAGACGGTCTAATAATACCTGTTCAGAAGGATGCAGGATGGGTGGTCCCATCTGGAACTACAACTCCCGAGAGGCTTTGCCACGGCCGCCATCTTTCCTCCCCACCCGGCGAAACTACTTTGCGTCAGCAGTGCGCGCAGCTGCCGTCGCGGAGATATAACGCAGATCCCAAGCCCGGGACTGTCAGTCAGTGCTCCGCCTGGTCCCGGCTAAGGGGCCCGCGGGGCCGGCGGAGCCATGGCCGCCGTGTTTGATCTGGACTTGGAGACCGAGGAAGGCAGCGAGGGCGAGGGCGAAGCGGAGTTCAACCCTGCGGTGAGTGTTTCCCGCCGGGCGCGATTGGACCCAGGAGCCCAGCTGGTTAACCAAAGGCTCAGCACTCAGCCCTTCAAACCCTGATTCTTCCAAAGTCCAGCCCCAGTCCCTGGACCCCATCTTCCCCTTTCAATCCTTGGTCTCTTTCCCCATCTCTGCTGGGCCAAGCAGTCCAGTGTGGGTTGGAAGGAGATATTCTGGCACCTCCCATGGTTCTTACCACTCGGTTTCTCACAGGAGGTGTGTCCCCTTGGCGAGTTGAGGGCTGCTGGCCTGGAGTGAGTGAGGGTCTTTCTGGGGGATGGGGGCACGGAGGAGGGGATGGGACTTGGGCTACACCAGAGCCTTGTCCTCATTAATTCACTGTATCTTAGGACGGCGGGACACTATGAAGAGTTGGAGCTGACGGAGAGCAGCGTGAACCTGAGTCCTGAACGCATCGGGCCTCACTGCTTTGAGCTTCTGAGTGTGCTGGGCAAGGGGGGTTATGGCAAGGTACTAGCACCCCTTCCCCTCTGGTGACCCCAATTGTAGCCTGAGACAGCATACCATCCCTCACACTCTGTAGGCTTTTGGAAGTTAGAGCTGGAAACAGAGGGAGGGAAGGGCAGATCCTCTCAATCTGATAGAGATCTTTACTGCTCCACCCCTGAGCTGAGCTTCTGTCTTAGTAATAGAGCTTTAGGGTGGGGCTCCTTGAAAATAGGGTGGGTGAAGGAAGCTCATCCTGTCTCCCCTGCCCTACAGGTGTTCCAGGTGAGAAAAGTGCAAGGCACCAACTTGGGCAAAATATATGCCATGAAAGTCTTGAGAAAGGTGAGTCATTTGCTCAGCCAGCAAATACTGGGTAACTACCATCCCGGGAACCCGAGCCAGGCTTTGGAAAGATAAGCCATGAACAGGATACAGACAGTCCCTGTCTTGGAACTTGCTGCCTTAGTATCTGTTGTCATATATACTGCTTTGCAGTTTGTCTGCTATGGCACATTGGCAGGTTTTGATTGGCAGGATTAATTAAGGGAGTGCTGTTGATATTCAGAATAGAAGTCAGAGATGTGGATAAACAGAAACCCACAACAAAGAATTGTCTGGCTCACGGTGTCAGTACTGTCAAGTTTAGCTGCACTTGGTGGGATACACCTCTAGTCTCAGAACTTGAAGGGATAAAGCAGGAAGAGGATTTGAGTTGTTCTGGGACAGCCTGGGCTACATAATGATACCTTGTCTCGAATAACAAACAGTGTGTCCAGATTGAGAAGCTGAGAGGAGCTGCAGCCCAGTGTTTAACTGTAACTGACTAATGGTCTAACACAAATTCTAATCATCTTAGACTAATTGTATGTGCAGGGTTGAGGGGTGTCAGGTGATTTATACATGTATAGAGGTCAGAGGAGAGCATAGGATGCCCTACTCTATCATCTTCATATTCTTATGTGACATGGTCTCTCACTGAACCTGGAGCTAAGCTGATGACCAGCAAGCCCCAGTGATCTGTCTCTACCTTTCACAGTACTCAGGTTACCCGTGCACACAGCCATCCTTGGCTTTCTATATGAGTACTTGGGGATTTGAACTCAGTTCTCTGTGCACTCTCAACTTCTGAGCCTCGTCCCCAGTCCTTCAGTCATCTTTGTCCTGACTAGATCTTGTGGAGGGCAACCGGAGAAGCCTCTAGAAAAGGGACTCATTGGGATCCATGTTCCACCATTGGCACCCTGATTCTTTGGATTGGTTACTGACAGGGTGATCATGATATCATTGCGCATCCCATGGCCTACACAGTCTAGACGCTTACAAGATTGTGTTTCAATATATTTTTGAAACAAGAGTCATAGTCTTCCTAACTAGGATGCTAGCTCCCCTTTTACATGGTTGAAATTGAGGTGAGGGGCTGGAGAGATGGCTCAGCGGTTAAGAGCACCGTCTGCTCTTCCGGAGGACCCGGGTTCGATTCCCAGCACCCACATGGCAGCTAACAACTGTCTGTAGTTCCAGTTCCAGGCAAACACCAAGGCAAATAAATAAATAAAAGTGTTTAAAAAAAAAAAGAAAATTGAGGTGAGCATTCGTCAAAACAGCAGGACAGCAAAAAGGAAACCACTCTAGACACCTCATCTTCTAACCCACTCCTGCATCTCTAGGCCAAAATTGTACGCAATGCCAAGGACACAGCACATACCCGGGCTGAGCGGAACATTCTAGAATCTGTGAAGCATCCCTTCATTGTGGAACTGGCCTATGCTTTCCAGACGGGTGGCAAACTCTACCTCATCCTAGAGTGCCTCAGTGGTAGGTGTCTGGACTAGGCTGAGTAGTCCAGCAGGGGGGCCAGCATGGGAAACACTGGGTCTTAGGGAATCCTTTGAGATATGGTGTAGAGGATGGCTAGGAGGCTCATATACCATGCCGGGCCATGTGTCCGTCCGTCTGTCTGTCCCTTCATTTGTTCATTCATTCAGCAAACATCCATCCAGTGCCTAGTGTTTGTGGGGTGTGTGGGGATGGTGGGACTGTGTAGATGTCTAGAGGGAATTCCATCCCGTTTTGCTACTTTCTTGCCTGTCCCTTGTGTACCGGTCAGGTCCCCATGTAGCTGCATCTTTCTTCATCTTAGAGGTCTCATGGATAGTTACTGTTTCTATAAGGTCTGTTTGCTTATGTGTAGCCCTGGCTTGCCTGGAACTCACTATGTAGACCATGCTGGCCCTAAACTCAGGAGATCCACTTTGAATTCAGCTCCTTCAGATCCCTCTCTTTGCAAGCTGGGTGCTGGGGTTAAAGGCGGGTGCCACCACACCTACTTGTTTTGTTTTTTTGAGACAGGCTTTCACTATATATCCTGGAACTTACCACATAGAACTCAAAGACTCCCTGTCCCTGCTTGGGATTAAAGGCCTGTACCACCACACTTGGCAGGTCTGTTCCTAAACTAACTTTGAAGTCAAGGTCACCAGCATTCTTGCATCTTCTCCACTACTTGCAAAGATTGTCCTCTTCCTAGAGCCTGAGTCTCTAACTACTCACAGTGGCCCCTTTGGTCACACCCCTGCTTACCTAGTGTGATTGAGGTCCACTCTTTCTACTGCTTCCCCAGCACCAGCTGAGCCCTAGAAGCGTCTACCTGCATGCTGGGCATCCCTCCTCACTCCATTAATTTCCTGAGAGCTGCACCTTCACTGCCCTTTTCCCATCATTGTGTTGAGATCAACTTCCTATATGTCCTCCACCACAAGGCTCTGTGATGAAGTTCTCAGAGCTATTACCTGTGCCTAGCATCCTAGAGCAGTGAGCACATGTCTGTCTCCCCAATAGACTGAGCATCCTGAGGGCAATGGCTGGGTCTTCTCAACTCTGCCCCAGCCTCACCCAGCACAGGGCCAGGCACCGAGTGAGTAGGCGACGGTAGATGTTTGCTGATTGAATTGAGTCCCCACGGCAGCTCTGGGAGGCAGGTAGGGAGGGACCTACAAGTCCCATTTTCCTCTAGAAGAAACTGATACTCAGTAACGGGGCTGGACCTGAGGTCACAGCTGCTAATGTGCTTGTATCACAGGTGGTGAGCTCTTCACACATCTTGAGCGAGAAGGCATCTTCTTGGAAGACACAGCCTGGTGGGTCTCTGAGAGTGCTTGTCCTTGCCTATACCCCGCCTTTGCCCTGCCTTTACCTTGTCCTGTCTCTGCAGTTTCTACCTGGCTGAAATCACACTGGCCCTGGGCCATCTCCATTCCCAAGGCATCATCTACCGGGATCTCAAGCCTGAGAATATCATGCTCAACAGCCAGGGTGAGCATGTTGCATGTGTGTGCGCATACACACAAATCCCCTGTCTTGGTGAATCTGCAGGGCAGGCCCGAGGAGCCCACAAGTAGGCCTGGGTTCTATTTAGTCTTTTAACATTCTTCCCCAGGCCACATCAAACTGACAGACTTTGGACTCTGCAAAGAGTCCATTCATGAAGGTGCTATGACTCACACCTTCTGTGGTACCATTGAGTACATGTAAGTAGCACCTGACCGGCCCAGGGTCTGAGAGAATAACAAAAGAGGCCCTGCCCTTACTGACAGTTCACCTGCCTCTCAGGGCCCCAGAGATTCTAGTGCGCAGTGGCCACAACCGAGCAGTGGACTGGTGGAGCCTGGGGGCCCTGATGTACGACATGCTCACTGGATCGGCAAGTCCAACTCTTTGGGAGGAGGGTGGTGTTGGGGAGACCCCCCTTCCAGGCTGGGCAGGACTTGGTGGGAAGGACCCCCTGGGCTGTTCTCACCCTCTGCCTTCTCCAGCCGCCCTTCACCGCAGAGAACCGAAAGAAAACTATGGATAAAATCATGAAAGGGAAGCTGGTGCTGCCCCCCTACCTCACCCCGGATGCCCGGGACCTTGCCAAAAAGGTGAGGCTTCCTCTTGTCCAGGGACACTTCCATCTCTTCCCCCATGCCCTGTCAGCAATTCTGTACCTATGTTTGATTCTCTCTAGACCCTGGGAAAGGCCAGACCCCCGATCTGTGCAGTTTGCCTCTAGAAATGATAGGAACATTGGCTTTTGGGTTCAAGACCCCAAGTTTAGGACTAGGCTCGAGAGCCCAACCACTGCCCCTGAGCAGTCCCGGCTCTGTGAACTAGCCCTGTTCATCAGAAACACCAGCACCATCCTGTTAAGGGGGAGTGTCACATAGATCCTAAGCCCTCCAAGGAGACTGCCATGAACAGGAGCTTTGTAAAGGCTTCATGAAGAGGGCACTGACCCAGCTCTGGGCCGAGGCCATGGTCCAGGGCCTGTACCTTGTGTCTGCTTGCCTTCTGGCCATTCTGGAGGCTGGGCACAAACCATCAACTGCTCC
The DNA here is from genome assembly GCA_004025045.1 of Sigmodon hispidus. Taxonomy (NCBI): domain Eukaryota; kingdom Metazoa; phylum Chordata; class Mammalia; order Rodentia; family Cricetidae; genus Sigmodon; species Sigmodon hispidus. Next base: position 96,220 of record PVIH01004961.1, on the reverse strand, counting down.
CCCCTCACCTCTTCTCCCCTTGGCAGTTTCTGAAGCGGAATCCCATTCAACGAATTGGGGGTGGCCCAGGAGATGCTGCTGAGGTGCAGGTGAGTCTGGGATCATCATTAAGAAGTTGGGGCCAGAGGAAGTGGGCTAGGCAGGGAGCCAGGCAGGGTAAATCACTGCGTGTTCCCGGCACCCTTCACTTCAGAGGCACCCTTTCTTTCGGCACATCAATTGGGATGACCTGTTGGCCCGCCGTGTGGACCCTCCCTTCAGGCCGAGTCTGGTGAGTATTAGGGGACCCTTTTGGCCCCATGGCAAGTGGAGGCCTTGCACTTTGGATGACTTAATAATTCCCCACGTGGCTCACCATCCCACAGCAGTCAGAAGAGGACGTGAGCCAGTTTGATCCACATTTCACACGGCAGACACCAGTGGACAGTCCAGATGACACAGCCCTCAGTGAGAGTGCCAACCAAGCCTTCCTGGTGAGGGCCTGGGGGACTGCATCTAGGGACTAGAAACTCCAAGCATTGCCTGACCTGGCCTTTCTCACAGGGCTTCACATACGTGGCACCTTCTGTCCTGGACAGCATCAAGGAGGGTTTCTCTTTTCAGCCCAAGCTGCGTTCCCCCAGGCGGCTTAACAGCAGTCCCCGCACCCCCGTCAGGTACCCAGGGACAGGGCAGGCATGTGGCTGGGGCGGGGCTCTCTAGCACAAACCAGGACTTTTAGGCTACTCTGGCCAGAAGCTCATCTTTGGGGCTACCCTCGGGATCCTGCCCACTGTGGGACCCAGCCGTTGCACATCTATAATGGGCTGCTGAAGTGGCTTTGTGAACCGATCCCAGTATTCCTGCACAGGCTTAGGAGGCTCTGACTCTGCCTTGGTTTCCCCTGCAGCCCCCTCAAGTTCTCTCCCTTTGAGGGGTTCCGGCCCATCCCTGGCCCGCCAGAGTCCGCGGAGCCCTCTCTACCTCCACTCCTGCCGCCGCCAACAAGCACCGCCCCTCTTCCCATCCGTCCCCGCTCAGGGACCAAGAAGCCCAAGAAGGGTCGCGGGCGCCCAGGGCGCTAAGAGGAGAGAGGAAGAGCCAGTGCCGAGGCAGCTCCCTGCCAGCTGAGAACCTGACTGCCTCCCTCCCGCCTGGGTGTATTGGGAGATGAGTGTCTTTGCGGGGTGGTGAGCCCTACAATCATGTACATGGAGGGCTGCAGCTCCCAGTGCCCATCCCATCGGAAGGGACTTCTTCCTTCATCAGTGTCCTTATAGAATTAAAGGACTGAATCATGGCAGAGTGCCTTCCACTGGACTCCAGGGCACAAGAACAGCCCGTTTAGGGAGAGGAGGGGACGCTAAAGGACCACAGACGTCAGGACTTCACACGTTTTATTTACAGTGTCAGCCCAGTGCTGGTGGTGGGGACAGACGGGGACACACTGAGAAGCGGCATGTGAGGATGGACTGATGAAGGGCCAGAGCAGTCTGTGTGTCATCTGCACAGCATGGACAGGGACAGGACAAGCAGCTGGTTCCTACAGGGCAGTGACATGGAGGCCCTGGCCCCCTGCTCTTCCCGCACTGTCATCCCAGGCTGCGCTGCCTGAAAAGGCATGCAGGTCACTCAGGAGGGCCTCGGCGCTGCTGCCTGAGCCCACGGGACCTTGAGAGCTGAGGCCCAGGACCCCTTCACTGTCTGTGTCCTGTGCTTCTGGGGCCTGCTTGGTCTGAGCTCCAGCTTCACGCCGCTGCTTCTCTTCCTGGATATCAGCTTCCTCCGGGCCACCATCCATCATGAGATCCTCTTCTGCATCCTGTTCATCCTCTTGCTGCTCGGCCTCCTCTGTGGATCCCAGCTTAGTGCGAGCCCGCAGCCAGTGGCCTGCTGGGCTGGCCCACAGCAGGCGGCGGGTGTGACCCCACAAGGCAGCACCCAGGCGAACTGGGTGGTAGTAGCCCCCTGAGGCTCGGCTGAGGCGATGCCAGGCCAGGGCCAGGGCAGTGACGAGCAGCAGCAGGAGCAGGAACAGTAAGATGATGGTGATGAGGCTGGAGCCCGCACCGTCCTCTGCGCCTCCCCCAGAGGCCAGGGCCCCTGGCAGGGCTAACAGCACCCTAAACCGGAGGGCACCAGGCAGAGCCTGTGGGAGATAGGAGGGAAAGTTGTTACCTTATGAAACCAACCATCTGTCTTCAGTTGCCTCAAGCAAAACAGAGACAGCCAAGCAGAAAATCCCAGCCCTTATTTGGTCAAAGCCTTGCCCCAGCGTGATCACCTTCAACCCTGCAGTTCACCTATCACTGCTTCTGGCTTGCCACTGTCTGAGGCCTGTGCACTGGCTGGCCCTCTGCTCAGATGCTCTGTAGCCACAAGATGCTTTCTACCTGCTTGCCATGGCCTAGGCTTTGCTTAGATAAGGCCCTACAAGACCTCTACAAGTCCCTTAGCCATTTCCCACCAAACCCCACACTGAAGAAAAATCTGTTATCCTGTTGCCTTTTCCACCAGAGTGAGCTCCTGAGTGATGGGATTAGTGGTGGAGATGCACCCAAAACCACAGTGGCCCACAGATGCTCAGTGGACATTAGCCACCAGTGGAGGGAGCTGAGAGGCAGGTGGCTCTGAAAGCCATAATGGAGGTATCTAGACCAACTCAGGTACCAGGATGGGGGTCTTTGAATCCCCTCCTCCCAACCACGGGCCTGCCCCAAGTGCAGAGTTTCCGTTGAGCTCCCCATTCTGAGCTGGAGGGCCTCAGGCGTGCAGGGCCACCAGTTTGGGGCAGCAAGTGTAGCTATCAGGAAGCCTGCGGTTGGAACAAAGCAGGTGGGGGGTGTGGTAGCAGGGGTGGGGGAGGGGTGCTGGGTACAAGCCTCCCCTAGCACACTAGGATCCAGAGAAGGAGTTACCCGCCCCCAAATTCAGCTCATGAAGGGACCAGATGAGGGACTACCCCAAGGGTCTTGGAGTAAGGCTAGACCTAGAGTGAGGTGCTACAGGATCTATCCTGCATCCCAGAGAGCCCAGCCCTGAGGTGAGGGCCAGGATCCACCCCATGTTAGTCCTGGGCCTTGCAACAACAGGTCTTGAGAGGGTACCCTTCTTTAGTTCCTGGAACCTTGATAATACATCCCCAGCCCACTGCCCCAAGAGCCCAGAAGGCTCCACAGCTCACCATTGATCCGATGGCCTTAGCACGGCACCAACCTCTGACTCTGGCTGTGTACTGAGAAGTGAGCTCCGGAGCTTTCAAGTATAGTAGCTAGTGTAGGAGTTACTGACACTTCCGTTTCCTGCCAGAAACACCCCACCTACTCTTGCCTATCATAGGACCCTTGGGGTCTTAGCCTCTCAGAATCAACCAGAGCCATAGCAAACCTTCCCAGGCCTCTAGGTGAGGTTGTAGTCACAGGTTCTGTGACCAGAACTCCAAAGTGAGAAAGTGTGCATCCAGCTCAAAGCAGCACACCCACCTATGCTCTACCTCTGCAGTGCTGGGACTAAAGGTGAGGACCTGGATAGCCTTTGAAAAACCAGAGGCGGGGCTGGAGAGATGGCTCAGCGGTTAAGAGCACCGTCTGCTCTTCCAGAGGACCCGGGTTCGATTCCCAGCACCCACATGGCAGCTAACAACTGTCTGTAGTTCCAGTTCCAGGCAAAACACCAAGGCAAATAAATAAAGTTTAAAAAAAAAAAAAAAAAGCAGAGGCAAGTGGATCCCGTGAGTTCAAGGCCAGCCTGGTCTGCAAGGTAAATCCCAGGACAAAACAACAAAACTAAGCCTGGCAGTGGTGGGGCATGCCTTTAATCCCAGCACTTGGGAGACAGGTTGAGTTCAAGGCCACAGGTCTACAGAGAGTTCCAGGATGGTCAGGGCTACACAGAGACTGTCTCAAGAAAACAAAAAAGCCAACTGTGCACATGTGGGTATATGTGGAAGTTAGGTACCTCTACTGTGGGTTCCAGGGATCAAATTCAGGTCATCAGGCTTGCTTTGCATGTGATTTTACCCACTAATCCATCGCACACCTGTCCCTAGCCTTTTTACCTCAGTTTCTCTGCATGGTGGAATTTGGATATGCGGGGGCTACTTTCCACATAAAGTTGGCAGTTTCCATTCCCGGTGTCATCCCACCCCCTGACCCTCCACAGCAGCAGGTCAAACCTGGCTTTAGAAAGAGCATTTTATTTAGAATGAAAATATAGAACCATCTCTGCTTTCTCTGAAAAGGGGCAGTGGGCTGGGCAGGTCAAGAAGATGGTCCCTTGGAATATTTAGGAGTTTGCCTTGGTATAAAAATCTTCTAAAAGCCAGGTGGTGCTTCCAACCTGGGCCCCAGGCTGTGGAGAGGTGCAAAATGGCCATGACCTGCCGCAGAGGCACTAAGCAGCAAGCTGCCTGGTGTGACCTGGCCACAGAAGCTAGGTGGGAAGGGGTGGAGGAGGAGGGGAAGCAGTGTTGGGAGCAAGTCCCTGGTGCTCCTATGTATCCCCATTCTCCATGCGACCCAGCTGCTCCTCCAGGCGGCTGATGCGCTCCCCCTGTTCCTTGACCAGCACTCGAAGTGCCCGGAGTTCCTGCAGCACCTCTTCCAGTTTCCCAGATTCCTGCAAGGACATGTGGAAGTCAGGCCCTAGTCCTAACCCAAGGCCCCACCAACTGGGCAGTGTCCCCTAATGTAAGATACATACACCAGCCCCAGCAAAGATGCCACTGGGAACATCGGTAATTTTGGTGGCTGTGGAGGCTCCAGGGCGGCTGGAACTGGCAGGCCTGCTGTCCGACAGCACATTGCGCCTGCTGACCTTCAGGTCCCGCTGTTTACTGGGCACGTAGGCTTCCCGTAGGGAGATCAGGATTGGATCAGCATCCTGCCCGCTCACCCAATCCTCTGCCTCAAGAGCAGCCTCTGGTCCAGCTGTGTCAGGGTACAGATCATCCTGGAACAGGTCGGACTGTGTACCAGGTAGGGGAGATCAGAATCAGTTGAGGACCAGGGGTCCCCCATCTGGTCTCTGCCTGAGTGGCCACATCCTTAACACCCTCCTGACTTGTAGTTTTTTGTTTTCTTTTTCAAGACAGGATTCCTCTCTGGAACTCTGCCTCCCTGAGTGACAGGATTACAGAAGTGTGCCACCATGGCTCCACCTGATTTACACTCTTATCAACCCGTCCTCCAGGGGCCCATCCTCAGGGACCTTCGTATCTCAAATCTCCACTTTCACTTTCTTTTTGAAGATTCCCACTGAAGTCTTGCTCACTCTTCCTGGCACACCCTTTCTGGCACCTCCAGCAGACCACAAGGGCCAGCTATATGGCTTTGTGAGTTCTGTGAGCCACATCTGTGCCCACAGATGGACTATGGGTTCTGCTCCAGGACACGCCTGGCACACTGAGTCTGAACGAACACCTGCTGGAGGACAGCAGGAGTGTGTTCCGGGCTCCTGACTGAGGCTAAACCATATGTGGCCAGGCCCCTCCCCACGGACTTCATGGCCAGAGCCTGCCCTTCTTCTAGCCCCTCCCCCACAGAGCACCATCCCAATCCTACTGTGGGTTCTTCCTCCTAGAGAAGACCCTTTAACCTGCCACCCTGCTCCAAGTGCCTGTCTGGCCTCTGTCACTGCAGGTCCTCAGCTCACCCTGTGTCATTACCCTTCCAACTCCTTTGCCAGCCTTGCCCATTGCCCTGGCGCAGCCCTCCTGTTGGAGAAGGGAGCGGGTAGACAGGGTTGCAGCCTCACCTTTCTTGGCACAGTCATGACTATGGGCTCACATTTGCGCTCGTGCAGTTTGTAGAACCTGGGGAAGGGAGGGGAGCCATGGTCAGATACCCTATGACTCTCATTTCCCCACCTGGACATTCCCACAGGCTGGCCCACACACAGGCTGCCCTGTGCTCATGTCCTCCCTGTCCCAAAGGTCTCTCTAGAGTGACCCTAGGCAATTTTGTGATTATGATTTTTTTTATTTTTGAGACAGTCATTGTAGCCTTGGAAGTCTGAAACTCACTATGTAGAGATCAGCCTGCCTCTGCAAGAAGCTGGGATTAAAGGCCTATGCTATTCCCTTTATTTTTTTAAACATGGTTTCATATACCCCAGGCTGACCTTGAACTTCTGATTCCCCCAGCTCTACCTCCTGAGTAAACTCCAGGGATATGCCCCAGCTTCTGAGTTACAGTGTGGTGGAAACCCGGGCTTTACGTGAGGCAGGCACTCCACTCTCAGCCAGCCCTTGCATTGTTTTTGTTTGAGACTGGGTCTTGCTGCACAGCTCCAGCTGACCTTGAACTTACTATGTAGCCCAGGCTGGCCTTTGTACTTGTAGCTGTCCTAACTCCCAGATGCTAGGGCATTTTTAATTTTTATTTTATTTTATTTTTTTTAAACTTTATTTATTTATTTATTTGCCTTGGTGTTTGCCTGGAACTGGAACTACAGACAGTTGTTAGCTGCCATGTGGGTGCTGGGAATCGAACCCGGGTCCTCTGGAAGAGCAGACGGTGCTCTTAACCACTGAGCCATTTCTCCAGCCCCCTCCCAGATGCTAGGATAACAGGTGTAATGGCAACATGCCCAACCTGGCCTCCACAATCTGAACTCTTACTGTGTGCCGACAGTCTCACCCTCCCACTCCCCAACCTGGCTGGGTCCTCAAACTCTGCCTATAGACAGCTGCCTCTGAGGACCTTCTTACCGGGCAATTTCACACTTGCTGACTTCCAAGCCCCTCTTAGGCATACTACCCATACCCCTCTGGGGTTCTTTGCTGGTGAATGTATTCAGGAAGTGGATGTAGGGAGACTCATCTGTGATCTCAAAGTACCGGATGCTGGAGTCACCCTGTGGGAATGAGAAAGTTCAGCACTTGACCAGACCCCTTTCTTGCCTCTTGGCCCCAGTCGGTTGCTCCCCTCAGCCTCACCTTGCCACAGACATAGACCACACTGGTGTCTGGGTCATAGAAGGGCAGCAAGGCCCCATTGCTTGAATCCAGCTCTTGAAGGGCCATGGGCTCCTCAAGGTTTTCCTAAGCACATGAAGACAATTGGGTCAAGTCAGAATCTTCTCATTCCAAACACTTGAGAACTGGCCTTAGGCAGTCTCACACAACCCTCAGCAACACTAATGTTAATGGTTTTCTCCAGTCCCAAGTCCCCCTTTCCCAGCCTTCTCCAGGCCTTAAGACTATTCCCAAACCGATGGGCAAGTACCGAGAAAGTCTGGTTACAAGAAGTCTGAGGCCAGAGAGTACCAGCCCAGGACGCAAAGGGGCCCCCAAGGTCACTGTACAGGAGCACTTTGCTGGGAGACAGTGAGTGTTGCAGGGACTTGGGGGCTCCCAGGAGGAGGGTACCCCTATGCTTTGTGCAAGAAGAAAGGTGAATGGGGAAGGCAGAGCTGGAGACAGGGAGGAGGGGGTGAGGCTGGAAAGGTACTAAAGTCTCAAGGGCCAGGCTGAAACCCTAAGCAGTGCAGGCTTCTCCTCCAGACTCATCTGTCTAGGCCCAAGTCTCAAGCCTGCCCGTCTTAGCCTGGCTACATCACTCACTGGGTCCCAGAGTGCCAGCTGCCGTTCACTCATGCGGCTGAAACCTGTGGTGAACACCTTGCCATCGGCCAGAAAGATGGCTCTCATGGGCCGGGCCCCCTCATGAGCCTTTTCCCGCTCCTGTAGGATGGACAGGTAGTCAGTGCAGTGCAGGTCAGGACCCTGACCTATACACCGCCACCCTTGCCCTCTGGGGATACCTACTGCCACCAGGGTGCCCCGCCTGGGATCGATGATGCGGACACTCTTGTCCTTACAAGCTGAACAGAAGAGGCTGCCATTGTGATTCCAGCTCACATTGTAGATGAGGTCAGGGTGTAAGCTGTCCAGGCGGTACAGCTCCTCCGCGGTACCCACATTCCAGATAAGTACCACATTGTCACAACCTGGTGGGCAAGTGATTATCAGCTCCGTCAGGCCCAGGCATGCAGCAGTGTGAGACCATCAGCCCACTAGACCCACCCCTCTGGTACTAAACTGGGTCTCCCTCTTTCTAGGTATCATTTTCCCCATTTGTTAGATTGGCTTGTTAGAGGCTGCTGATCATTTTCATTCCATGATCACCCTGGAGAAGGGTATGAAGGCAGGGAGTGACGCAGACCTGCACTGAGAAGCACATTTCTGGCTGTGGGGTGCCAGGTGATGATGCCCACACGCTTGGTGTGCCCCTCAAGCACCACTACTGGCTCAGTGAGGGGGGAGGTCAGCCCATTCTCTGGAATCTGCCATACCTGTGGTAGGGAGGAGGGAGATGAGCTTAGGCCTGTGCCCGCCACCAGCATCCTTCAGCCACACCTGGAGACCCTCATTTGAACAGTCATATGCTCACCATGACTGTGCAGTCCTCTGAGCCACTGGCAATGACTTCATCATTATGGGGACACCAGTCAATGTCCAGGACAGGTCCCGTGTGTCCACACACTGTTGGGTAGGCCTTGTCAATGCGGCCTGTCTGTAGGCATGAAGGTGCAGTTAGAGAACCATTCCCTCCAGCATCCCCTGCCCCCTCATGGTGTAAGAATGATGTGGCTACCCTGGTTCCTGGTGGCTCAGATGTGATTCTGTATAGGAAATGCCTGCAGCCTCCTATCTAGACGTGGTGGCAATAAACAGTTTTTCTACTGTAACAATACTTCCTGGGCAGTAAATCTGGATTATGACTTGTCCAGCAGTAGCCAGGGGCCAAAAAATGGCACAGATTGCCTTGACATGCTGGTGTGGCCAGCATGGCCTCCTCTCCACCCTGACCCACCTTGCTTAGAGGAAGCACCATAAAGGCACCCCCACCGCTGGCTTCCACAATCACTGCCAGGAACTTGGGGTTGACCGCACAGAAGGTGCTGTCCCAGGTAACACGGGACACTCGAATGTCTTCATAGCACTGGTCATTCTTGACTGGCTGTCCGAACACATGCCGGAATTTGCTCTGTCGCACCACTTTTCGGAAGGACATGTCTGCAGGGCAGAGACATCTGGATCAGTTCTGGTCCTCCAAAGAGACACAGCGCCATGTCACCAGGGAACTGGTCACGACACTGGGAGTTCCAGTTTCCCCAGTTATAGAATGGGTTCATAGGTGAAAACCAACAGACTCTCCCCCCGAAGCCCCACAGTAGCTGTTATCTGTGTGTGTGAGAGAGAGAGAGAGAGAGGGAGAGAGTGTGTGCTGCCGAAAAGAAGACAGAGCTTAGCTCTTCTATAGGTCCCAACTGGTTCAAAGCTTTACACGACCAGAGTTTGAAGACTGGGTGATGGGGAAAAAAGGCAGCAAAAGGGTTGGGTCTTCCTACTAGGCCGCAACTGAGTCCCAGGGAATGTGCAAAGAGCTGCAGAAAGGCCGGTCTAGGGACCCTGGCGGAGCAGGGGTGGAGAGGATGCTGCCAGGTCCTCAAAGTGGCCTCGGAGCACGGTCTATGGAGGACCAGGGACCCAACTTCCAAAGATCCCAGACAAGGAAAGGAGAGACGGGCGGCTGGGGGTTGGGACTGAGGGTGGGGCGCCGCGGAGGGGACGCGCACTTCGGGCTCACGCCCCCCGCCCCGGGCCCACGTTTGCGCCCCTATTCCGGTCCTGCCTCTCTCACCGCTCACCCCTCACCGCTCACCGCTCGCCAGGGGCGCCGGAGACTGCGGCGGCGACCTCGGGCGGCTCTGGATCCCGGCCTCTGGGAAGCAGGAAGCGGGAATCAGGAAGTGACAGAGGAATGGGGCGGGGGCGGGGCAGGTCACGCGCAGAAGGCGGGGCTTTGTAATGCTCCGCCCAGGGGGCGAGGCCTGCTCGCTAGGCTGTCTACAAGCAGAGTTGCAGCAGGCCCGCCTGGTTGCAACTACTGCACAGTTACAGCAGTAGGAATCTCCCGGGGAAGGGTGAAATTTGTCCTCCGATTTCCCTACCCACTGCCACTGGTGAGGATCCTCTCGCTCCGCCTCCAATATTTTCACGTGTTTTTTGTTTTCTCTTTGAGACGGGATCTTACTATGCACGTTGGGCTGGCCTGGAACTGGCACAGATCTGCCTGCCTGCGTTTGCCTCCCAAGTGCTGCCATTAAAGGCATGTACCACCACACCCAGCCATAGGTGCCAGTTTCAAGGCTGGCAGTGCATGAATGTCAGTTAACTATGCAAATTGACACAGAAGTTCATCATACATCCTCATGGACACCCGTGGTTCCTGCTTGTGCTCAATAAAAATCGAAATAGAAGATGACGCGTGGATCCGTGCACCTTCCTTTTGTGCCTCCATTTCCTCAGATTTGCCCTATCATGTCTTGTCCTGGAGGACTTAGATGCCCTTAGGACCCACAAGGTAGCATTCCTTTCTCTGTGTCCACCTCCCTGGGTGACCAGTGGTGATAGGCAGGTGTCTTTCCCAGAAAGAGACGGGAGGAGGCAAGAACAGAAGCAAAAAAGTGCTCTGTTTAGCCTGCATGAAGCCCCCTGCTCCTCACTGTGTGTGGGAGTCGGTGGGCTTGTGTCCCTTTTCAGTGGTCACCACACTCTGTGAAGAAGCAGACTTGTGTTTGACTGAGGCCTCCCAGCTGGCATCTAGTATTAGTTTGTTATTTCCAAAGACTGGATTTCTCACTGTTTATAAACCCTGGAGCCAAGCACCAGGAGAGTGGCTTGATTTGGGTGGCAGGGGCTCTGGGGGAAGTCCACGTCAGGCCAGGTGGCTCCAGCTCCATGTACCCCCACTCCCACATCACTCTGCTTCAGATAAAACCCACAGTCCCCATGTTTCTCTCCTAGAGTTCCTATCTGAACCCTGCCAACCTTCCCAGGTCACCGGCCACCATCCCCTCTCAGCTTGTGTCCTAGTGACACCAACCTCACTCTCACCTCAAGCCAGCACATCCTTTTGCCTTCCTCCTTCTGGAAGCTCTTCTTGGCCTTAAGAAGGCCTCATCCTTCAATGACTCCAGGCCTGTGCTCAAGGGTCACCTCCCCTGAGGCCTTTGCACTGCCCTCTGACCCACTCACTGCCTGGCCTTTCCTTATTCCCATGTGCTGTTCTTAGTCCCAAATGCTACACTGTGTAATTATTTGGCACTCTGCTGAGATTCCTGCCAGGAAATAAAAGGCAAGGACTTTGTCATGTTCTCTCCACCACCACCCCCTTTCTGGTGTCCAGGAGGAGACCCCACCCAGCACCCATCATAAAGACACCTCATGCTGGGTGAATAAATGAGCAGCAGGCCTGAATATAGAATTGCAAAACATTCGTATTCATAGTCCTTAGAACCAACATCTAGTTCCTTTTGGGAAAAAACAAAACACAGGGATTCTCACCTGGAGGAAGGCAGTCCTCCAGAAGGCAACAAGCATGCTGAGATTTGTTCCCTGAGCTGAGTACTGTTTGGGGGACTAAGGTCTCCCTTGCTGACTCCATCTTCTCTAACACCAGCCTGTTCTGTGAGCCACTAGGAAATCTTCTCTTTATCCTGTAAATTTCCCATGGTGCAGCCCTTTCTCCTGTGTGGGTGAGACTCCCCTGGGGAACATTGGAGACGGGGCTGGCTCATTCCCTAAGAGTAGAGCTTGTAGGGTGGGTCACAGTTGAAGGCAGGGAAGTTTTAGTCTTTCATCTCATGTTGAGGAGGCTTTGGAACCCCTGTTAGGAAAAGGGAGCAGGTCACTGTCCCAAGGGAGACAGAAATCCAGGCTCTGCCCTCAGAGACTGTGAACTCCAGGAAATGGGCAGGAACAGAGGTGCAGTGAACCTTCCTTGTGGAGTAGGAACCATGACAGTGTAAGGAGATGGATAATTGGTGCTCAGGCTACCTGCCAGGATGGCTCTGGCCAAGTCTTCATTTGGTCTCAGGGTACCCATCAGCACATCAAATTAATAGCTGTCGGTGACTGAAGACTTACTCTCTACCAAAGAGCAAAGCATGTCAGAGACACCAATCATTATAGTACCCATTTTACAAATGGGCAAAGCAAGTCCCCAAAAGTCTAAGAGTTTTGCTAAAGGCCACACAGTGAATGAATTATGGAACCAGAGGGCCCAACAACCCTTAGAAACAACCTGAACCCTAAACATGTGCCTCTAAAATGGAAGACTGGCCAGAAAGCTATCTGGTAAATAATCATTAAATATCTGTTAGAGCCAGGTGGGGTGTGTGTGTGTGTAAATTAATCCAAGGAATTAATTCAACAAATATTTCTTTAGAAACATCTCTTCCACTGGCTTTTTGTCTGTGGTGGTTTGAAGAAGGATGGCCCCACTGACTTATATATTTGAATGCTTAGGCACCAGGGAGTGCAGCTCTTTGATAGGATTAGAAGGATTAGGAGGTGTGGCCTGTTGGAGGAGGTGTGTCACTGGATGGACTTTGAGGTTTAAAAAGCCCATGCGAGGCCCAGTTCATTCTCACTTCCTAAAGATCAGGATGTAGCTCTCAACTACCTCTCCAGCTGCTGTCTGCCATCATGCCTGCTTCCTGCCTTGATGATCATGAATTAAGCCTCTGAAACCGCAAGCAAGTACCCAGTTACTTTCTTTATAAGCGTTGCCTTGGTCATGGTGTCTCTTCACAGCAATAGAGCAGTTACTAAGACAGTGCCTACCATCCCATCGGGCTACCATTATGCTTTGAAACTGCCATAGCCGCTGTGTGGTCTTCTCATGTGTGTACTGCATACTTGTCATCACCAAGAGAACATGCCATCTGTTATTTTGCAGTGCTGGTCACTGAACCCATAGCCTTGAATGTTCTAGGCAAGCATCCGACTATTGTATCCCTAGCCCCTGCCTTTTTACATTTTCTTTAGTCTTATTTAATTCAACTTGTATATGTATCTGTCTGCATGTGGATATGTGCACACGTGTGTACAGATGCCCATGGAGATCAGAAGGGGGCACTGGATCCCTGGAGCTGGAGTTTCATATGTGTGAGTTGCCACATGTGGGTGCTGAGAACCAACTTTGGTCCTTTACAAAAATATTATATGCTCTTAGCTGCTGAGCCATTTCTGCATCCCACCAGCCTTTGCTTTTTGTGACCCAGAGTCTCACTATGTAGCTCAGGCTGACCTTGAACTCATGAGACTCTGCCTTGGCATCCTGAATGCTAGGATTACAGGAGTGAGTCATGCCCAGCACATTACCCCTAGCTTACAGGTCAGAAAATTGACATTTAGAAGGAGTTTGCTACAAGCATACAGATCTGACTGCACCTTCCCAGCTGTCTACACAGCCTGCCACCTTGCCTTTTTATGATGCAAGTTTCTCAGGCAAAAATTTTTCATAAACTCCCCTTGCCATGGACACCTTCTGCTCAGGGCATTCCCTCGGTCACTCACTAATGGGAAAAGATGGGGGGGGAACACCAGGTTGGGTGAAGAGGGGGTAACTGGAGGGAAGTATGTGGGAAATAATTTTCAGTACTTCCTGTTTTGTTTGCTTCTTGCAGCATCTGCAGCTGGAAAGGAAGAACTGGCCAGCTCATGACTTCAGGAACTTTTACCCTTCCTGGGACCACAGTGCCCAGGGCTCTCTGCCTTTGGGCAGCCTCCTGCCTGTGTCCTGAGGTTCAAATTCCAGTAGCCTTGGCACCCACAACTTCCCAAGATCCTGTCGGACTCTCCCTGAGGGCTGGCGGCAGGTGACATTAGTTCTGCTCTGGAATGAAGTCAGACCTTGACGATTTCTGAATCTCCCTCCCGCTATTCAGTCCCAGCCCCTATTGGGCCACTTCTGTATGTCAGTGAAGGAAACATATGCACATTCTCACTCAGTCTTCAAATGGCCCTCAAAGCATGCCTAACTACCAAGCCAGGCATGACGAAGCTGGATTTGAATTCAGGCTTGGCTGCTCCTCACCTTTGTCTGGTTGCTCCTGACTCTTGGCTGCACCCTGCTAGGGAAGTCCTGACCCAGGCTCTGTGTGCTGGGGGCAGGTGAATGTCTCAGACATCTTGGCTATGCTAGCTGGCTCCTGCTTTAGGCTCTGGGCTCCTGAGGCCTCCCTTCTCTACAGGGACTTTTCTGTTTGGTGCCCAAGCCAGGGAACCAGACAAGAAAGCGGAACATGAGGGAAAGGTTAGATCAAGCTCAGAGGAAGTGCCCCCACTGTCTTCCTCCACCAGGATGGGTGGGTTAGGGTTAGGGTTAGGAAAAGCATGGACCGAGGCACTGGAGGCTAGAACCCAGCAGGACCATCCTCAGCAGCTCATGGATGTTGGGTGGCTATGTGTGTTTGGGGTTGTAATGGGAAAGCCTGGTGAGACCAGGGTGGAGACATAACACCCTGTCTGGGACTTTCAGCTCGCTGGTTTCACTTCTCCTCAGCCCTCCCAGCAAGCTCAAGGGAACCAATGGGGTTTTTCACGGCTGCATTTCTTCATGCTCCCTGCCTTCATTGGTTCTCTTCTGCCCTGGCAGGCCTGGGTTTCCCGGTCACTCAAGTAGGGCCTGCGCTAGAGGCCTCTTTTGGCGGAACAGTGCTAGGGCTTTCTCCCTCAACAACAGCTGGTTTGTCTAGGTTCTCAGGGGCCCCAGGAGTGGGATCTGGGGATGGGCTGGGGGAGTTTTCCTCACCAGGGTTAGAGGCTGACTCAGCCCCACAGGCAGGGGTCCGGGCCTCCATGATTGACTGTGGCTGGGCCACTGGATCCAACTGTGGCTGAGTCAGGGAGTCCACTTGAGGCTGAACCACAGAATTTGACTGTGGTTGGGCTGAGGGGTTCACTTGAGGTTGAGCCATGGGGTCCAACTGTGACTGGGTAAAAGGGTTCACCTCAAGCTCAACTACAGAATCCAATGATGGCTGGACTGAGGGGTTCACCTCAGGCTGGACCACAAAGCCTGACTGTGGCTGGACTGAGGGGTTCACCTCAGGCTGGACCGCAAAACCTGACTGTGGATGGATTGAGGGGTTCACCTCAGGTTGGACCACAGAATCTGACTGTGGCTGGACCAGGGAGTCCACCTCAGGCTGGACCACAGAACCTGACTGTGGCTGGACTGAGGGGCTCACCTCAGGCTGGACCACAGAATCTGACTGTAGCTGGGCAGGAGGATTCACCTGAGGCTGGACCAGGGGATCCAACTGTGGTTGTCCTTCAGCTGTTGGTCCTGGCAGCATCGGGCCCACAGAGGCCACCTGGGTCTGGGGCTCTGCCGGTGTGAAGCTGCCGGGTCTTTCCTCACAGGCAGCGGCTGCGAAGGAGGAAAGCACAGCACGCAGTAGGGCCCGGAGATCAGCACTGGCTGCCAGGCACAGAAAGGGACTCAGACAGCTGTTGAGCAGGATCAGGTAGTCAGAATAGACCAGAGCTTCCCAGAGCAGGTACCCAGGGTAGACATCCCATAAGAAAGCCAGATAAAGCAACTGCGCCAGCTGGTAGGGTAGCCTCAGAACCACATACGCTGACAGAATGGTCTTGGCCACACGGGCAAAGCCCTGGGAGGCCACAGGCCTAGGCTGGTGCCCACAGCAGGTCCTGCAAGTTGTGGCTTGGGTAAGCACGTGGCAGACAAGCAGCAAGAGGAAGGGCAGGAAGCCCCCCAAGATCTCAAGCATCCTCAGAGGCAGTTCCTCACTGTCCCAGAAGTCCAGGCAGATGACCAGGTCATACCACCAGACAGCAGCCTCGGGGAAGACCAACCAGGGCACGCTGAAGAGTGTCGCCAGCACCCAGACCCCAGAGCACACCCAGAGAGGCAGGCGAGCTGGACGGCGCCCTGGGTACCAGCGTGGGCATAGCGCAAGCAAGCAGCGGTCCAGGCTGAGAGCTGCCAATAGGAAGAGACCAGAGGAATAGGACACACCCCACAGGAAGTAGTAGAAGCGGCAGGCGGCAGTGCCCAGTGGCCAGTGTCCTCCATGCTGGATCTCCAGGATCTGGAAAGTCGCTGCCGCCAGGAATAAGAAGTCAGAGAGGGCCAGGCTCAGCAGGAGCAAGGCCAGTCTCGTGCCAGCCCCGTGCCGGGCCTGCGAGCCAGCCAGCCATGCCATCAGCCCATTGCCTGGCAATCCCAAGAGCAGTATGGCTACCAGAAAGACTGTGTCCCAGCTGCCCTGAGGATAGTAGTCCTCCTCACTGAGCTCCGTGCGGGGACCATGGCCAGCAGCACCCAGGTTGGCTTCCATAGCGGTGTCCATTCTAGGTCCTCGGTGTAGCGCTGGACATGGACTGCCAGTCTGCTGAATCAACAAATGTGTAACTGCTTGGTATGAGGGAGGTAGTGCTGTGCACCTCAGGCCAGTCACCGCTCCTCTCTGGGCCAGTAATTAGCCTGTGCCAGGCACTTAAATAAATAATCTCATGTGGTTCCCCCTATAATCAACTTTACCAGTGAGGAGAGGATTGTCCACTAATCTGTGACTTGGTAACGGCTGTAGATATGGTCGGCAGCTCAGGCCAGACTGGAATCCATGTGCCCAAGTGGACTAAACTGGAGGTTTTTCATTATGACATTTAGAAGGAGTTTGCAACAAGCATTGAGATCTTGACTGTACCTTCCCAGCTGCCTGCACAACCTGCCAGCTTGGGGCTGGAGAGATGGCTCAGAGGTTAAGAGCACTGACTGTTCTTCCAGAGGTCCTGAGTTCAATTCCCAGCAACCACATGGTGGCTCACAACCATCTATGATGACATCTGTTACCCTCTTCTGTATACTGTATACATAACAAATAAATATTTAAAAAAAGGACAATCTGCCACCTTGCCTTTTTATGATGCAAGTTACCATAAAATTAACATTAGCTATTGTCTTGAGATAGTCTTGCTATGAAACCTTGGCTGGCCTGGCACTTGCTGTGTCAATCAGGAGTGCTTCAAACCTTAGGCTATCCTTCTGGCTTAGCCTTTAGGCATGTATCCCCATGCCAGCTTTGACTCTTTTTTTTTTTTTTTTTTAAGATTTATTTTTTGAGAGCCAGGCATGGTGGCAAATGCCTTTAATTCTGGCATTTAGAACACACAGAAGCAGGGGAATCTCTAAGTTTAAGGCTAGCCTAGCCTACATAGCAAGTTCCAGGCTGGCCAAGGGCTACATAGTGAGACTGCCCCCCAAATATTTATTATTTTATGGTATGGGTATGAATGTTATGGTATGGGTATATATATATATATATATATATATATATATATATATATATATGCAGGTTCCTCTGCAGGAGCAACAAATGCTTTAACAGATAAGCCATCATATCTCTCCAGCCTGCCTAGTTTTTAAATTTTTAAGACAAGATTTATATAGCCCAAACTGGCCTCAGTCTCATTATAGAGCTGAGGATGGCCTTGAACCCCTGGTTCTCCTGCATTCACCTATCCAGGGCTCAGATTACAGCCACACACCCATGTTCAGTTTATACTGAGAAGATGGAACCCAAGGCCCCATGTGTGCCTGGCAAGCATTCCGCCATCTTAGCCACATCCCCGACCCCACCTCTATTTCCTTGAACCGGTGTCGCTCTGTGGACCAGGCTGGTCTCAGAGTCTAACTGTTCTCCTGCCTCTGCCTCCTGAGCACTCTCTCCCCGCAGTGTCCCAGAAGACAGGATTTCAAAACCATTTAAAGGCAGCAATGCTGGCAACATCAGTAGTTGGGAGGCGGAGGCTGGGGAATTGCCATGTGTTCAAGGTCAGCCTAGACTACAGGGTTTTCAAATCTTCTCTCAAGGAAAAATGACAACTGGTGCACACCTGGACTGTCAGCTTTGCAGAGTGGAGCCAGAGGGTCAGAAGTTCAAGGCTAGCCTTTGGTAGTTGGGGCTTTGAAGCCAGCCTGGGACACATGAGACATTATCTCAAAACAGGAAGAAAGAAAAAGAAAGAAAACTATTGCTCACCCCTTCACAAGATCCTGATGTACTGGGCTTCAAAGAGGAGGGAACATCCCGTAAGTGATCTCTTTAGGATGCCTGGTCCTCGCTCTGAGCCTCCTGCCCTGGCAGGCTGACTGGGAGGGTCCTGACAGCAGCTTGGGACTCTTCAGTGTCTAGCACAGCTACCTGTGTTTCCTTTCCTGCACCTCAGAGTTTGGCGGGGAGCCCTGTTTGTCCCAGGAGCTACTCTATAGAGGAGGCAGTGTGCTCCACAGGATGGTGACAGTGAGGTGGGGGTGGGGGGCGCCCAGCGTGTGTCCCCAAGTGCCTTCTGCCCTTACTCTGCCTCCCCCAGCTGGTGGACTGAAGAAAGAGGGTAAGGAGGGGCTGGCTGCCGGCTACTACTAAACGGATCTGGATCATGCCTGGAATCCATGGTTATAGCCACTAACCCCATGGCTCCCCTCCTCTGCCTCGTTCTTGGCAGTCTCCTTTATGAGTTCTAGCCCCCAGTGGCCTCAGAGCCTGGATTCCCCTCCCTTGGGGCCTGTAGCATTGCCTCGCTTACCTGGGAGGTGTAGAGCAGGCAGAAGGAGCAGGGTACTGCCTTCTTGCCCAAGGTCCAGCCACCAACCAGCCCCACCGTGGGGCCTGCCGCATGGCATCCAGTGGTGATATGGAGGCAGACAGGCAGGAAACCCAAGCTGAAGGAGCATCAATCATTCATGCGTCTGCTCTCTGGGAAACCCTAACCGTGGCCCCATAGGGCCAAGTCACCAGCCAGGGCCCCCCATCCCAACAAGGTTAGAGAATGGAGACCCTGTGATAGGAGTCCCTCTGACCCAGGGCATGCTGTGTCATTCCCACCCCTGTCCGCATCCAAGACCTTTTTCCTAAATTTTCATATGCCCTCTGCCCCAACTAGAATGTCACTCCACTGGGGACCCAAAGTGACAATTCTCAGCCCTTTCCAGTATCCCCCCTCCTGCCTAAAGAGCCTTCACTAATCTTTGCTACACTAAATTCAGCATGTCACACTCTGGGAATCTGTAGCAGTGTGTCCCCATTTCACAGGTAGGTAAACTGAGACTTCGAAAGATGAGTTTGCTGCTTCTACTAAGTAAGAAGTGGCCAAGCTTAAGTGTGAGCTAACTGCACTACTGTGTCCTGGCACCTTCATTCCTGAGAACAGTCTTCAAGACCCATCTGGTGTTGCCAGGCCATCCAGGAGCAGGGGGCAGAGATGAGGCTGGCTGCCTGTCTCAATTACCCTAATCTCCCTCACTGTGGATCCCAAGTGATCAACTCAAGCCTAGGAGCTGTAAGCAGCTTTCTGGGCCCTGAGAACCAAGGGCACTTCAGGGAGCATCGCTGGGTCCTGTTATCCTCTACATGGCAACAGAGCACAACTCACAGCTGATTCCTGGCCCCCAGAAGACTCCAGAAGGAGTAGTATCTCCTGGGAATGTTGCTGAGGGTCCCAACTTGACCAGAAGGAGCAAAAAGGAGAAGCGGCTGCCAGGGCCCCAGAAGGCCAGTTCTGGAAAGCAGGTCTCTGGCCAGGACTCTGAGGTCTCAGGAAGCAGCAAGCACCCTCCAAAGACCAGAGCGGGACAGCAGGAGCCACCCTCAGCACCAGCCAGGCAGACCTCTCACCGACAGTCCCACCGACATCGTCATGACCCCCAGCAGGATGCTGCCCAAAGGACTTACGGGCCCCTGCTCAACCGCATCTTTGGAAAGGTCAGGAGGCATGGGGTGGAGGGGTTGAGGGGAATGCTCCTCATCTTCATCCCATCCTGACCCTACATGTCCAGGCTTCTTGCCACTTGTACCCTGTTAGTTTTTTGCACGCGGCACGTGAATGGGATTGGAAAAGACATAACAGGGCAGAGTTGTGATTTTTTTGTACCCCAGATCAGGGCAGCCAATGCAGGACAAGGTTGGCTTTGGGCCAGCTGGGATAGTGAGCTGAAAACCTCACACCAGGCATCTTGGAGAGGTGGTCCTCTGTTCATGGGGTCTGTAGGATTTCAGCTCTCTCCAGCTGCTGTGATGGTGCCACAGCACTTACATGGGTTGGGGGAGCTGTGGCAAATGCGGACATGTTGGCTTATTCCTCTACAGGATCGTGAACTGGCCCCCGAGGAGTTGGATGGTGAGTGTCTCTCATGGTTGCTGGGAGGTGGAAGGTGACCCTGGGTCTGGCTTCCTGGTCTAACCTCTGGTAACCTCTACAGAGCTTCAGGCTGCCTTTGAGGAGTTTGACACTGACCAGGATGGCTACATCGGCTACCGGGAGCTGGGTGACTGCATGCGGACGCTGGGCTACATGCCCACGGAGATGGAGCTCATCGAAGTGTCTCAGCATGTGAAGATGCGCAGTTAGTGATGGAGCCCTGCTGGGTGATTGGGTTGGGAGCCAGCCTGGTTACTTAGAGGGTGGGTAGGCCACAGTCATGTTATTTTTAATTTTAGTTATTACTGGGGTATGTGTGTGCCATAGTGTGCATTTGGAGGTCAGAACATGACTGTTGGGAGTAAGTTCTTTTATTATGGGATGTACTCAAACTCAGCCCATCAGGTTTGGTGACAGGCATCTTTATCCATGCAGGCATCTGCTGCTTTTTGTTCTTTTGTTTTACAACAATTTCCAAAATGACTATGGGATTTGCCATTGAAGTATACATCTGGCTTGCTTTCTATCACCGTGATAAAAACCATGGCCAAAAGCAACTTGAGAGAGAAAAGGGTTTATTTTGTACTACAGCTTACAATCCATCATCGAGAAGTCAGAACAGAAACTCAAGTCAGGGACCTGGAGCTGACACAGAAACTGTGGAGATGCTGCTCACTGGCTTGTCCCCAGGCTCCTTCCTGTTCAGTTACCTTTCTTATGTGTCCCAAGACTACCTTCCCGGAGTGGTACCACTCACAATCGAATGGGTCGTCCCACTTCAATCTTTAATCAAGAAAATGTCCCACAGACTTGCCTGTGGGCCACTCTGGTGGAGGCATTTCCCAGTTGAAGTTCCCTCTGCCTAAAGAGCCCTATCTTATATCGAGCTGACGTACAAAACAACCAACCAGAGGCAGCCAGGCGTGGTGGTGCATGCCTTTAGTTCCACACTGAGCAGGCAGAGGCAGGAGGATCTATCTCTGTGAGTTCAAGGCCAGCCTGAGTGAACTCCAGTTTAGTGAGGACTGAACAGAGACCAGGCCTGAAACAATAACAAAAAGCACAATTCTAGGGTCACGCATTTTTCCTCCAGAGTCTTAGGGGACTAATGACATCTTAGAACTGGGGGGCTGATGAAAACATGGCCATGTTTTTAAAAGGTATTTAGTGTAGATGGATTTTCTTTTCCACTGCCCACCCTAAATAATGGCACAGAGATTTATTATTAATTATGAAAGCTTGGTCTTTCCCTGGTTTGTCCCAATAGCTCTTTTTAAACTTAAAAAAAGGATTTATTTATTTATTATGTATACAGTATACAGAAGAGGATACCAGATGTCATTACAGATGGTTGTGAGCCACCATGTAGCTGCTGGGAATTGAACTCAGGACCTCTGGAAGAACAGTCAGTGCTCTTAACCTCTGAGCCATCTCTCCAGCCCACCCAATAGCTCTTATAACGTAAATTAATCCATTTATTTTGTCTATGTTCTGTCTTGTGGCTTGTTACCCCATCTCTCCGTACTGCCCGTGAAGCTTCCCCTAAAGCTGGCTGGTGACTCTGCCTTTCTTTTTCCCAGAGTCCTTTATCTCTCCAGAAGTCCCACCTCACCTCTTTCTGCCCAGCTATTGGCCATTCAGCTTTTTATTAAACCAATCACAGTGACATATCTTCACACAGTGAACAAATATCCCATAACAATGTAGTGCTTTCTGTTTGTCTCTACCCAGGTCTAGCCCTGGCTTTTAGCAGCTAAGCACTGCTCTATGGAGTAGCTTCTTCAGGTTCACCCCAGGATGAAAGCAAGAGAGTTGCTAAGCCACCCAAGACCCCATACAGCAACAAGATTTGAACTTGGGGTGCCTTCTCTGAATTCAGGTCTCTTTCTGCCCTCTGGGGCTTCATTGAGAACAGGGGCATCCCTGACCCCCCGCAATAGCCAAGAAACCCTCTTTGAGCCAGGAACTAGGTGTACCTTCATGGGTTCAGAGCCCTGGTGGGAAGCAGAAGAATGTAGCATCCCCACTGAGCAGATTGTGATGGCCTCTCTGGGTCTACAGTGGGTGGCTTCGTGGATTTTGAAGAGTTTGTGGAGCTGATAAGCCCAAAGCTGAGGGAGGAGACAGCTCACATGTTGGGTGTCCGAGAGCTACGCATTGCCTTCCGAGAGGTAAGGAGTACAATTGGTGGTGAGCGTGGACTGTGTACTTACTGGGAAGCCTCAGCCTTCAAGAGGCCCAGGTAGGCAAGGCTGGGATCTAGGAACAGCAAGAGAGGGCTTGGCTGAGTCCCGGTTGAGGTCTTTGATCAGGGAAACCTCTAACCATAGCTGGCAGTGCAGATTCCGCATCTGGAATAGCTGGCAGGTTTAGATAATGGGTGGGGAGCATCATTGCCATGGGTCAGGCAGTGGCAAGAGTAGACCCAAGAATAGGATGTGGCTCAGTTGGTAAAGTGCATACTTAGCATGCACAAGGCCCTGGGTTCAATCCTCAGTACCAAACAAAACCATGGCATGGGGGTGCACACATGTAATCCAAGGACTTGGGAGGTGGTGAAGGCAGGAGAGGAAGTTCAAGGCTGTACTCCACTACATAGTGAGTTTGAGGCCAGCCTGAGACACTGCCTCATAATAGAAATCAACCAACTAAACAAACCCAAGAAGGCCAAGCATGTTGGCCCACACTTTTAATCCCAACACTTAGCACACGGAGGCAATAGAAACTCTGAGTTTGAGACCAGCCTGGGCAGGATGACATAGTGAGACCCTATCTCAAATAAAAAGATAAAGTTGACAAGAGAGCAGCACCACATGGAGACAAGATGGGTAGGAGCCTTGCTTAGACTCGATCTTGACAGTTTGACAAGGACAGTGATGGACGCATCACGGTGGCCGAGCTGCGGCAGGCAGCGCCAGCTTTGCTGGGGGAACCGCTAGAGGGCACTGAGCTGGAGGAGATGCTGCGAGAGATGGACCTCAATGGGGACGGCACCGTAGACTTTGACGGTGAGTCACCCTCACAGACAGACACTCCTCCCATGCCTCTAGCACCGTGAACTTCCTCCAGTGTCTGACCTGGCCCCGCCTTACCCTACCCATCTGTCTTGCAGAATTTGTAATGATGCTATCTACGGGCTGAGGTACCAGCTGGGTCAACCTACTGCCCCTGAGGCCCAGATACCAGCAGGAACCAACTACCACACCCTTCCCCAGGGTGGAGAGATCCTCCCCAGCCTCTACCCCTGACCACACCCGACTCCAGTGTCTGTGCCATCTTCTCCCCTGCTGTCATTTTGCAGATGTGGAGGGAAAAAATTTGCTGGTTGCAATTTTCAGTAGAGAACAAGATTTGAATCTATCCAGATCCTCGGGCGGTTGGGAATTCCCCGAGTTGGCGTCATTGGAATAGATCAGGCGTAGTGTGCTGTGGGGATTACTAGAACATGGTGGACTGAGAGGGTGGCCAGATCACTTCCCACTGCTCATGTATACAAAGTGCTGTTCTGAATGAACCCGGGCCTGGTGAAATGGCTCAGCAGGTAAAAACTTTTGTCACCAAGGCTGAACTGGATGATATTCATGTGGTAGGGACCAGGCAGTGGAGGCACATTTGGGAGGCAGAGGCAGGTGGATCTCTATGAGTTTGAGGTCAGTCTGGTCTACAGAGTGAGTTCCAGGACAGCCAGGGCTACACAGAGAAACCAAACCAAATCACAACAACAAAATCACACGACGGAATGAAAGAACCAACTCACAAGTTCTTTGGCCTGTACATGCTCTGTCTAACACCCCCCCACCCCTCCCCCACCCAACCCCACCCCCGCCGTGAATGAAGAGTGAACTTGAATCCTGGTGTGGCAGTGCACCTAGTAATCCCAGTTCGGGAGGCCAAGGCTAGAGCATTAGAACAACAGCAGAAGGACCTGAAAGGAAGTGCTGATCCTAGGTCTCCAAAGCCCGAGGCACTCAGTGTGGGACCCTGGGGCAGCTGACATTGGGAAAATTCAGTCCTGGATTGAGGCTTAGGGGCCTGGGCTCTAACACCAGTGACAGGCACCTGTGTCTCTCCCTTTGAGTCTGAGGGGAAAGGCAACCCAGACTCAAGTATGAGGAAGTGGCACCGCAGGGTAGGCAGGGCTTCGAGTGGGAAAAAGTTTCTGCAGAGACAAAGTAACACAAGGGGAAGATATGGGACTTTTCAACCAGTGTCAGAGAAAAGGACAGAGTTACTTGGAGGGTGGACTTCACCTAAGTTAGCCTGGGAGATAACAGACGCAGAAGAGACGCACTTGCCTCTGTCCTAACCCCAAAGGCTGGGATTAAAGGCATGCACCACCCACCCACAGCCACTAAGGAAATATTTATGCCTCCTACCAGTGTGTCTCAAGATAAATACTGTTTATAGTGTCTATTTAGAGTTTAGGTCTCCAGCATTCTTTGAGAAGTGAAGTGGCCAGTGTGATCTGGGTTAGATCCGTTAACCAGCAGAAGGCAAGCTCTGGGTTGAAGCGTGACTTAGTGGCGCAGTGCCTGCCTAGCATTGCCAAGTCCTGGGCTCGAGTGCATCACTAAAAAAGGAAAGAAAGGGAAAGAAGGGGCAGTGAGACAGTTCAGTAGGTAAGGGTGCCAAGTCTACAGACAGGTCGCTCGCTCCCTGGGGTCCACATGTGGAAGAGAGGACTGATACACAGCTGTCCTGTGACCTGCCCACCCGGAATGGTGCATGTGTGAGCCGATATAAATAAATAATGCAATTTTAACAAAAAAACAAAACTCAATTGTTAAGTTACAATTTTAAGCAATGCATACTGGGTCAAAGCCTGGAATCAGAATTGAATCTACTCACTTAAATCTGTAATTTTAGCCAGGGTGGCACATTTCTTTAATCCCAACCCTGGGGAGATAGAGGCAGGTAGATCTCTGTGAATTCAAGGTCAACCTGGTCACATAGCAAGTTCCAGGCCAGTCAGGGAACACAGTGAAACTGTCTTTAAAAAGAAATATTATTGTTTGAGGGGGGCCAGTTCTCTCGGCATTGGATCAGGCTGTCAGGGTGTGTTAGGGCTTTTCCCCAGTGAGTCGTCTACCCAGCTTTCCTTTCAGGAACAATTTTGAAAATTTCCCTTGTTTTCTATGCTCTCATTATGTTTATTTGACTATAACTGTGTGAATGTGCTGATAGTACAAACTGGGGCCTTGGATTTTGTCCTTTTCACTTTTCTAGTTAAAAAGAAAATCAGGCTGGAGAGTTGGCTCAGTAGTTCTGCAAACAACCTGGGTTTAATTCTCAGTATTCACGCGGAGGCTTACTAACTCCTTGGACACCAGACATACATGTGGTCCACATGTATACATGCAGGCAAGATACTCATTCACACAAAATAATACATCTAGATTTAAAAAGATCTGGGGTGGGTCATGAGGATGCCGCAGTGCAGATGCAGAGGTCAGCTGGTCTGCTCTTCCGCTTTGAACACGTGTGGCTCTTGCTATCTTGGAACCTCAGATGCCAGACCTGCAAGCTTCCAGGTATTCTGCCTCCACCTCCCATCTCTGTAAGAGCTGGGATGACAGACATACACTACTATGTCTGGCTTTATGGAAGTTCTAGAGATTCGAACTCAGATCCTCCCAATTGTATAGCAAGTGCTTTGCCCACTGCTCCATCTCCCAGCTCCCTCAGTTTTCCATTATCCACCTGTGTGGGTGTCCGAGTGCATGCGTGCTCAAGTGTCCCATGAAACACATGTGGAGGTCAGAAAAGAGCTTGTGGGACTCTGTTCTCTTTCCATCCTGTGGATCCCAGGGACTGTACCTTAACCCTTGGCCTCATCTCACCGGATCTTTATTGCATAACTGCATTAGTCCTTGCCTTCACTAGCTGCAGAGTGGCAAGTTACTTAAGTGTCCTGACCGAAGGTCTGAGGGTGGGAGGTGTGGCTGAGTCAGGAGAGGAAAGGGCCAGAAGACTAGGTGTCCACTCACTCAGTAAAGGCATGGAACTTAGATGTCCAGCATCCTGCTCTCTGTGGACTCCTGCTATGTTTGGAAGAGGGAACACCCACTCAGCTGGGGTTTTTGGTGGTCTGCAGAGGACACCAGCCTTGTTCCATTTTTTTCCTGTCTCTGAGAGGAAGGGGCTTGGGCTGTGTTTTTGTCCTTGGTAAGTCGGTCTTCACCAACCTTGGGCTTCTCATCTGTGAAATGGGGAGGGGCAGTAAGAATTCTAAGACGTGATTTAGAAGTGCTTGGCACAGAGAACTACCGTGGGCTCAGATTACAGTTTGCTTAGGGTTTTATCTTTGTTTTAGTTTCAGACGTTAATAGAGGCCCAGGTTTTCCAAAAATCTAAGATGATGTTTTAAACATTTGGTGGCTCTAAAGATTCCTTGTCACTGTGGTGCTCTGCTGAGAAATTGTGCTCCCAGTCCCCCCAACCTCTGGGCCTGGGAATTAGGACAGGGTGGAGGAGCACCGGCGGAGGAGTACCACTGTCCTACATGACACGCTTTTAGAGATGGCTATGGCAGTCTAGGGCCCTAGAGCCAGGCTGGAACCAGGATACCAGCCTCCAGGCCCCAGGCCTGCGTCATCTCTCAGTGTCCTTTGATAGGGCCACAGCTGCTGGTCTGTTACACAGATGAGGGCAGTTGAATCTTCTCAGGGTTGAAGGTAGGGAGGCTGGGACCACTTCTCCATCCAGATCTGGACATAATGGTGACCTTGGTTGTCCTAGATGCCATGAGAGGTTGGTGGTCCTCCACAGCCTCAGGTGAGTCTTTACTAAACCTTTGTAGAAGGGAGCTGAGGTTGTTAGTGGGCTGGGTCAGACCTGGTGGGACAGAAAAGTGCAACTGTCCCTACTGGGATTAATTACCCTTTTATTAGCACAAAATTACACCAACCCAGGAGTCCAGGGCCAGGAATAAATTAAGGCACACATCAGGTTAAGGGGCAACGCCCTCAGGCCGTTATGTCCCAAACTTCCTGAGCAAATCCAGAATCGGGCTGATGGTTTTAAGGGTCCTAGAGGGCCTTTTCCTTCCAGATGGAAAGGACAGAACTGGGCACAGGTTGGAGGTCCGCCCTGTGGACACGTGGAGGTGGCTTGAGGCTTTTGATCTCTGTTATCCCACTGGCCAGCTGCAGCTCACTTCTCAAAGTAGGGCAGGTAGAAGAATTGGAAGCCCCGGTGGCCCTTGACAGCACAGTAGATGAAGATCACGTGGTAGACTGCAGGGCGGTGTCTATCAGTAAGGGGGCTGGCCCCTCCCCATCTATGCCCCGCCCAACCTCACGTCACTCTCACCTCCCGGGACTAGCAGCAGGACGCCTGGCACGAAGAAGATGGCGCTGGAGACACCTGCGGTAGGAAGAAACAGACCGCTCAGGATTAGGGGTCCCTGGGGGCAATGGGTGCCCGGGAAGACCTCCCTCTCTCCCAGAAGGTGACTGATTTATGCTGGCAGTTGGGAGGGCGAAGAGGACGCAGGCAGCGGGGGCACGCACCTGGAGAGGGGGCCACCTCCAGTCCCACGCCGACCAGGATAAGCACTGCACACACGTAGGGTTGTGAGGGGAAGGACAGGAAGGGTGAGGGCAGGATCTTCCACACCTGCCTCTCAGCCCGGCTCCCACCCGATGCATCTCCTACCTAAACTGCTGTCCCCCAGGCAGAGTACCTCCCCAGGATGCTCACCAAACTGTGTTTCCAAGGCAGCGAGCGCACTTGGCAGGCCCTGGAGGACAGCTATGAAATGAGTGACCTTTCAGTCACTCAACAAACTCGGAACACCCTCTGCATGCCTGGTACTAAGAATTCCACCGTAAAAGGCAGATAGAGAGGCCTGGCATGGTAGTGCATACCTTTAACCCCAGCACTTAGCAGGGAGAGGCAGACAGATCTCAGGACAACTGGGGCTATATAAAGAGACTTTGTTTCTTCCAGAAAAAAAAACAAAAATCAGATGGGTGAGTTCAAACCCTTGGCCCCCATGGTGGAAGCAGAGAACTGAATCTTGCAGTTATCCTGACCCCACTTGGGCTGTGGCATACATGTGCCCTCCTTCCACCCCCACACATATACAAATAAATAACTAAATAGATGTGTCAGAAAGGCAGACAGGTCCCTGTCTCACAGCCCTTCTTACTGAAGGACCAACAAGATCCTGAAAGGTCTGATCTATGGGTGGGAAGAGGTCAGACCTCAAGTCGGCCAGTGCCATCTAAGCCCAGGAAGGCAGTAACAGCACTGCCAGGCCCTGAGGAGAGCATCCTTTGCAAGGCCTGGATAAACTAAACCACGACCCGATGGGACACGGGAGAAGCTGTAGCCGTCATCCAGGCAGAGAAAACTCAGGAGTGGAGAGCAGAGCCGAGTTAGCCGAGGCCTTCTAAGTGCCAGCAGCACTTGATGAAACTGACCAAGAAGAACCTGGGCTGGAGAAGACTGTTGTTCCAGGCAGGGATACGGCCTTCGGTGGAGAGGGCATACCTGGACCCACTTTTCATATCTGTCCTGATGGGGTAGGTGGAGCCAGGGACCACCATGGACTTTTGTAGACTTCTTGTTCTACAAAGAGCACCTCAGAAGTGGGGTTCACACCCACGCCCTGCCCCTGGCTTAGGGCGTTGCAGGTTCTGTTTTCTTAAACATCCTTTTTCTAATTCCCTAGAGCACTTGGTGGCTTTCTGGTGATCCCAAGACTTGGTGGTCACAGGTATGGGTCTAAGTGCCAGTTCATCTTCCTCCAGCTGCAACCTGAGGAAGCCCTTTTCCAGCCCAAGTCTGCGTCCTTACTTCCAAAATCAGGACGCTATCATGCTTGCCTTGCTGGGTGGAGAAGCTGGCAGGTGTCACCCTAACCTGGCCTGCAGTGCGGGGGCAAGTGGCAGCTGTGTCCCCTTGCACTCAGACACCTAGAGGTGGAGATGGGATTTCTGGCCAGGAGACCTAGCTGGTGGGGCCTCTGACCTTCCCAGAGAAGGAAGGGAAGGGAAGGGACAGGGGACCTAGGGTGGCAGCCACAGTAGGTTCTTCCTTATAGCCCCCTGTTGGCCTCAACTCTGGCTGTTCTGAGGATTTTGTATCTCAAAAACATAAAAACATAAAAAAATAAAAAAAAAAAAAACAGTCAGAAATACCTGGCTGTGAAACCTGCCTGTGCCGGGCTTCAGTTTCCCCACTGAACAATGTGAGGTGGAGAAAGGTCCTGGTCAGATCACAGACCCCAGAGAAGAAGAAGCAGACCTGGTGCCAGGCCTCAGGGACACTAGAATCCTGAGCACAGGGCCTCCTGCCTTCATGAACAGGGACTGGACCCTGCCTCTCACTTGCCACTTCTGTAATGTGGGAAGAGTATCACCGCCAGTAGCCAACACAGAATAAATAAAGCTGTTACTTATCCATCCTCTATCCTCTGGTGGATTAAACAAGTTCAATTTAAAAGGAAAATAAGCAGCCAGGATGTGCGGTGGGGGGTGGGGGTGGGGGTGGGAAGGGGATAAGGAACATGCCTTTAGGCCCAGCATTTAGGAATTAGAGGCAAGATGTCTAAGTTTGAGGCCAGTCTGGTCTATATAGAGCAAGTTCCAGGACAGCTAAGGCTACACAGATAAGCCCTGTCTCAAAAAATCAATCAATTGATTTTTTAAAAAAGTAAGTTGGTTATAGTGGTGGGTATCTGTACTCTCAGAATATGGGAAGTAGGGCAGGGTGATCAATCGTTCCAGAACACACTTGACTTTCTGGGCTACGTGAGATCCTATCTCAAAAAACTTAAAAGGGGGTAAGGAAGGGGTCGGGAGAGATGGTTCTTTTACTGCTCTTGATCCAGGCTGGGTCAGCACCCACAACCTGCAAGCTCACAACCCTCTACAACTCCAATTCCAGGGCATCCAATTCCCTTTTCTGACTTCACTGGAGACTACAAGCACATGGCACATATACATGCACATAAAGATATTAGAAATAATTTTGAAAAAAACTGAAAAAGGAAATAATAATTTAAGAAGCACTGAATCCGGTTCCAGCCTCACCCTTTGTGACTCTCTGGATGGATGATCAGGACCCTGGGGCTATCCCTGTCACAGCCTCAGCTGCTCACTTGTAACAGGGAGGCCCAAAATGCCAAGTGGCTACAGAGCCTGCTCACCTGAAGGAGGGAAGAAAAGCCATCAGGACACTCACCTAGCCCCAGCAGTAGGAGCAGAAAGGAGGCCAGGACGACCCGTCTGTTTTTCTGGATCAAAGGATGTTGGGTCCAGCTGGGTGGCAGGAGAGACAGACAGAATTCAAGTAGATGAAGCAGGTGGAGAGGCAGGCCCAGCTGGCAAACGGAAGTAGACAGTAGAAGGTCCCTAGAAGCTGAACTCCAAGTGAGGGGTGCTCACCTGCAGCAGGCATTGTAGGAGTGCTGGGTGGTGGTGCTGATGGTGCTGAAGGACCACTGTGAGCTACGGATGGACATGTGCCCAGAATCCCTGAGGACGGGGGGGGGGGGGGGAGATAAAGAAGAGGATAGAGTCAAGATAAAATGAGGCTGTGTGTAGGGACCGAGGCTAAACATTGCAGGACGACAGAGGGCCTTGAAAGGGGACAAGGTTGGGGTAAGGGTGAAATACAGTGGGGTGTGTGTTAGAAGAAATGAAAAGAGGAAGGTAGAGCCGAGTTATAGCAAGGATTCCTAGGAAATAAAAAGCCTAGCAGGGGTAAGTTGTAGGCACTGGGCGCTAGGGTGAGGTGACCCAGCTGGACAGGAGATCCCATGAGGGAAGGAGGCAGGACTAGGGATCCTTATAGGACAGATAAGTGAGCCCGGCTAGGTTGGGACTGGGCAGGTTCTTGCAGACAGGAGCTGGAGACATGGGGTTTGGAATGCAAGGTGGGTCCCCACCTGGCCCTGACCTGGTGCTGACTCCCCCATCAGGCTCTGGAGAGGCCTGGGCTCCGTCCTCATCATTTTCCAAGTTCTGTTTCAGAACACAGGGGTTAGAGAGGTTGCTGGCTTTGGGCCTTCTCACTCTCCTCTGGGCAGAGGAGAAAAGCAGCCAGACAACTCTGCCTGGCACGCCGGCAGCTGCTCTCCTGGATCTCCCTGCCCTCCCAGCGTAACCGGTTTGATGATTCAGAAACTGAAACCCAGGTAGGAAGGAAGTGGCTGAGGGGGGCTTTGGCATAGAAGTCAGCGGGAGTGGGTGGTAGGGCTCTCGGCATGGGACCCAGGGGCAGGTGACCACCCAAATGGGGGCCCAACATAGAGGCTCTGGATTTGGTGTGGCGGAGCACAGGTCTCTACCTAGTTCCTATGTCTCTCAAAGATCGCTAGGGTTGGGGAGGCTATCTGGGGCAAAGGTTTATGGTATAGTTGGAGTCCAGAGATAGGCAAACATATCATGTATGGGGGACCTCCACTGCTAAGGTGATTCTCAAAACAGACAGGCTGCAGATTCTCCATAGGTCATGTGGCCTGAGAGGGTAAGGGATGCTGCAAGGATCGGCAAGGTCTGGTTTAGATACAAAATACTCCCCAAACCCGAAGGGGTGGTATTAGGTTGTCAGTCTCCAGGATGGGTGGGCTCTCCACTGATGCTGAGGTCTGAGTTCCTGGTCCGGGCTTGAGGCTCTCCAAAGTTGCATGGGGACCGAATTCGGAGTTCATAGGGCAAGGACATAATGCTGGAGCAAACACGTCTAGGGGGGATGTTTCTCGCTCCGCTGGAGTCTTTAGGCAGAGCCTCCAGAATTAGGGTTCTTTGGGGCCCGGCCTGGGGTCCCACCCTATCCCGGACAAGAGGGTGAGATGGGCCGGGCCGTTCACCTGGTAGCGCAACCGGGACTGTTTATCTTCATCAGCCACCTCGAACCTGGCCCGGCGCTCGAAGTGCAGCGGCCCGAAGCGGGCGACCCCGCTGGACTCGGGCTCAGGCCCCGCGTCCTCCAGGGTCAGCTCGAAGGCATCATCGATACTGAACTGGGGTCGGGTGGCGCTCATGGCCCCCGCCCGCTTAGGCGCCCAGCGCTGCCGCCATCTGAGCCCGCCACGGCCCCGCCCACCAAACAGGTCCCGCCCCCTGCAGGCCCCGCCCCGCCGCCCTCGGAGCGAAGTCCTGCCCCCTACAACGGCCCCGCCCTGCCCGCTCCTCCCCAGGCCTGAGCTGCAGAGCGCCGAATTGATTCGGGATCACGTCAACGTCTCACGAGTAGCGGGATCCGCGGCGCCACCCAGAGGCTACTTTGGTGAGCGACAGCCGGGACTCTGATCAAGATCATGCTTGCTGGGGCGTGGAGGAGGGAGGAGGCGTGCTCAAGACCAGCGGGTCAGATCTCAAAAGGAAGCCCCAATACCAGTCTGCACTCCTGTGCCATCGACTTTTGGACCTGATCCTCCAACCTGCTTATCACGGCTTCTGGTGGAGGAGTGTTGTCATTTTGCAGATGTGGAAACTGAGGCTCAGATCTTATATAACTTCCTCTAATTCAGAATCCACGAGGCCGCCGAAGTGATTTTTTTAAAAAATTCTTTATCGCATGGTGTCTGTACTCCCTTCTACTTTTATTTTTCTTGGGAGACGGTCTATGTAGCTCAAACTGGCCTTGAACTCTGAATCTTTCTGCCTCAGCTTCTCTAGTACTGTGATTACAAGCATACACCAACCACTATGTTGGCTGTCTCTCTCTCTGTCTGTTTTCCTGGGCTTCGCTGTGTTGCCAGACTTGCCTCAGACTTTCAATGCTCTTGTCTCATTCTCCCAGCACTGTGCTAATGAGTGGCTGCTTCTTTGTGTGTGGTGCATGTGTACATGCGAGAACCAGAACATCCAGAAGACAGTGTCCCCTGGAACTGGAGTTGTAGGCAGTTGCGAGCTGCTTGACTTGGGTGCTGGAAACTGAACCCAGGTCCTCTGCAGGAGCAGTACTTGTTCTTAATTCACAAACCATTTCTCCAGCCCCTAGTTTTGAGGATTATTTTGTTCACCGCTCTCCCATTAGTGCCCAGAAATGTTTGGAACTGAATACATGCTCAATAAATATCTGTGGTAGGACCGAGTGGGTTTCCAAAGTGGTGCATCTGGGATTTGAATCCACAGCACCCTAGCTCACAAAGTTTTTGTCCTCCATGCGCACTCACCCTCTCATTATATGATCTCCCATAAAAAACTGAGTCGACTGCATTCCTCAGTTTATGGCACCTCTCCACTGTGGAAGAGACTCCCATCTAGTTATGGTAATTCATTTCCCCCCTCACCACTTCCCATCTCCCCTCTCTCCACTTCTCCTGAGATCTAGCCTCACCGTGCTTCAGCAGATCCTGCCCGTCCTGTCCCACACATGGCAATGTCTTCTGTGGGGATGTGTTTGCAATTTACAAACATGCTGTCTTGTATCAAGCTCATTTTGTTGTTTACATTTGTTTTCGTCTTTTCAGTCAGTAATGACGGTTTCCGCATGCATCTTGTTTGCTTTTCCTACTAGTTGTGGGCACAGTACCAGTTGTGCTTCCAACACCACAGGAATTCCACTCAGGCTCGCCTCATGCACACATTGCTATCTCCGATGAGAGGTGGGAGGATTCCTCTTCCAGCAGGTGGATGTCCAGGCCATTGGCATTTCCCCTGGTGACGCCATAGAGTTTGCAAATACTCTCCTGAGTTGTGGTCAGTTGACATCCGTCCTGAGGTGTCAGGCTTTTCCTCAGCCCTGATGTCGTCCATTTTCTAAGAGCTGGAAGGTCTGATGAATACAAGGCAGCATTTCTCTCCTTCCCTAACTTCCTTCCTTCGTTTGTTTCGTCAGTTTTTGTTGTTGTTTTTCTTTTTGACTCTGGTATCTGTTTATGTAGCTCTTACTGGCTACAATGTACTATGCAGACAAGGCTTCAGGTTCCCCTGCCTTACTTAGCCTTTCTGATCATGGGATTCTAGGACTACGCCACTAAGTTTCTTTCCTCTCTTCCTTCCCTGTCACACCCTTCTTTTCGCTTCCTTTTTTTTTTTTTTTGTTAAAACTTTATTTATTTATTTATTTATTTATTTATTTATTTATTTGCCTTGGTGTTTTGCCTGGAACTGGAACTACAGACAGTTGTGAGCTGCCATGTGGGTGCTGGGAATCGAACCCCGGTCCTCTGGAAGAGCAGACGGCGCTCTTAACCGCTGAGCCATCTCTCCAGCCCCCTCGCTTCCTTTTTTTCCTCACCCTTGCTTTGTCTTATGTATCCTTTATTTGCTATTTGCCATTTACTGTGCGTGTTCACACAAGCATGTATGTGTGTGCACATGCACTGGTACACGTGAAGGTAGAGGGGAACGTAATAGGAGTGGGCTCTTTTGTCTACTGTGTGGATTCAGGAGGTCTAACTTGGATTGTCAGGCTCTGTGGCAGATGCCGGTTTATATTTATGTGTATTAGCATTGCCCGCATGTACGATTGTATGTCCTATGTGCGCCTGGTATCTGTAGAGGCCAGAAGAGGGATCAGATCCCTTGGAACTGAAGCTACCGATGGTTGTGAGTGGCTTTGTGGGTGTTGGGAACCAAGCTACAGTCTTATGGAAGGGCAACAAGTGCTCTTAACCCCGGAGCCATTGCTGTACCCTGTCTCGAGTGTTTTTCCCATTGGTCTGTCTCACTGGCCTTAGCACAATACCTCTCATGTTAATCTAGTCTTACACTGTTGGGGAAAATCCTACTTGATCTTCAGTTTGTCTTTATCATCATACATTGTTTTGTGTATGAAACAAAATTTCTTCTTGAAATAAAATACACAATATGTATATATAACATCAATTTGTCACTCTCATTTTCAAGCTGTACAGTTCTGTTATGTATCCACACTACTGTGTATTGCAAAATAGAAACTCGGTCTACTCAAAACACCACTTCCCCATGCCCATCCCACAATTCTACTTTTTGTCTCTATGAAGTGGCTATTCAGACACCTCAGTAATCATGATCACACAGTATTTTTAAATGTGTCTGAGTGTTTGCTTACAGGTATGTTTGCACATTACACTTCTCTGGTGGCTACAGAGGCCAGAAGAGCATATCCAATCCTCTGGAACTGTATTTAAAGGTTATGAACTGCTGTGTGGGTGCTGAGGATGGAATCTATGCCCTCTGAAAGAGAAGCCAGTGCTCTTAACTGCTGAGACATCACTCCAGCCCATACAGTATTTTTTTTTTTATGACTGATATTTCACTAAGAATACTGATACATTTATGTAAAGTAGTATATTCAATTAGCTTAATTTGTGGGTATGCATGCTGGAGAAAGAACTCAGGACCTCGCCCATGCTTGGCAAGTGTTTAATACTGAGATACACCCTTAGCCCCTAGGTTAATATTTTTTTAATCTATGTTCCTCTTTCCTGCTGTGACATATACTTATGGATCAAAGTAAATCAGCCATGTTGGTCAGCTTTCTCTCCTGGTGTACATGAGTTCCAGACTACTTTTTACTAAAATTTGATATGGCTTGCCTGTAAGCTCTCTGTATTGGTAAAAAAACAAACCAAGCATGTTTATCCTTTCCTTCAGAAGCCCT
The DNA here is from genome assembly GCA_004025045.1 of Sigmodon hispidus. Lineage (NCBI taxonomy): Eukaryota > Metazoa > Chordata > Mammalia > Rodentia > Cricetidae > Sigmodon > Sigmodon hispidus. The sequence goes on along the minus strand of PVIH01004961.1, from coordinate 60,675 downwards.
GCCACTCTCTGAGGACTTCTTAATGGAAAGTGAACCAGCCCCAATATGTGAAACACTTAGCACCTGGGACTCACGGGAAAGACGATAATCCTCCAGGTTGTGATGACACCGGAGGCCTGGAGACTCTGTTGTTCTGAGAGCAGGAACAGTCTCATAGCTGTTGTTTACAGCTGGATCCCAGGGGGGAGAGAAAGGCCATTCTCCCCTGTAAAGTGGTTCTTTCCTAACACCACCTTCCCCCTAATATGTAGAGGTCCCTATTATGCATGAGCTCCCATAGACTCACCCAACCCCACAAGGTGTTGGGTTTCTTGGGGATACTGGCCCTCAACTCACTTTTAACGGTTGGGGCCGGAGAGGAGCTGCTAAGCACGCCCAAGCAAGTCATCTACCACCGATCAACATCCCAGCCCAGTTCTTTTATTATTTTTTTAAGACATGGTTTACGTACCCCATGTTCGGCTATGTATATCTAAGGATGACTCTGAATTCCTAATTCTCTTGCTTGCCACATTCGGAGCGCTGGGATTTTTAAGTGTGTGTCAGCACACCAGGCTTCCTTCCCTTTTTTCTAAAGACAAGAGTCGGAATCTATAGAAGTCATAATTTATGCTAAATACTCAGAAAGACCAAAAGGGAATACACAGGTGAATGTTTCCTCTTTTATTTCCGTTTTTTATTTTTCTGACTGGAATGCTTTTAATAGGGCAGCTACAACTTACGTGGAGTGGCACACAGCTATTAGACCTCCAGTCCCTAAAAAGTCAACAGCACAATTGCTGGGGGAGGTCCCGGCCGCGCCCCACTAGCCAGCCAAGCCCCGCCCATAGACAGCTTCAGGCCCCGCCCCCGGCGTCGCGTTAAAGCCACTGCACAGAGAGCCAATCACCGCTCTTTTCTTCATTTCCTCCCTTTTTGGCTTCTGCCCTCAGCCAAAATGGCGCTTGCTCAGAAGCTGCCAAGACTATAGGAGTTGCCGAAGCAGATCCGGAAGTTACCGAGCGAGTCCGGAAGTTGCCGAAAGAAAGCAGCGGGGAAAGAGGATGGCGGATCTCATCGCAAGACTTCGAGAGGACGGGATCCAAAAGCGTGTGATACAGGAGGGACGAGGAGAGTTGCCTGATTTTCAGGATGGCACTAAGGTTCGTGTCCATCCTCTTCCCCTCCCCCCTCTCCCGTTTCTCTTCTGAGGCGCGGTGCGCATGCGAGGCGGGAGGAGGCCGTAGGTGAGAGGTTGCGCATGCCCAGAGAGCAGGCATCAGTCACCCTACCTCTCACATGCCGAGCTCGACGCTGATTGGTCTGGATTTGAGTGGGAGTAAATTCAGATATGTCTACCCCGCCCCTTGGCTTTGCTTTAGTCCTGCATTGGACAGGGGTGGGTGTCCGTCATTTGAAACTGGTTTGGGGGTGGGTGTAACCTCAGTGCTGTTAACTCAGACCTGAAGGTTCAAAGTTCATGAAGTTTATGAGTGAAGGGCCTTCTGACACCACATAGAACAATTCTCATTGTTTAGATGGAAAAACTGAGGCCCTGGAACTCGAAAATCCAGAGAAGATTCCCAGAGATCTATTTTTCCAGACCAAACCCTTTGTCAACTTTCTTTTTTTTTTTTTTTTTTTTTTTTTTTTTTTTTTTTTTTTTTTTTTTTTTTTTTTTTTTTTTTTTAAAAAAAAACAACTTTATTTATTTATTTATTTGCCTTGGTGTTTGCCTGGAACTGGAACTACAGACAGTTGTTAGCTGCCATGTGGGTGCTGGGAATCGAACCTGGGTCTTCTGGAAGAGCAGATGGTGCTCTTAACCGCTGAGCCATCTCTCCAGCCCCCTTTGTCAACTTTCTGATAGCATTGCTTTTATACTCAGGCCAAGTTTGGGAGTTCCTTCCCTGAAACACTACCTCTAGGCTTCCCTGTTCTGTTCCTGGAGATGTCTAATCACTGTTGCGGGCTGATACCAGTGGAGTGAAAAGTAAGAATTATGTGAACGAATGTATGCCCCCTGGCCAGTAGATAGAGAGTCTAGCCTGATGTGCTTAGAGCATACAGCAGGAATTTGAGGGTAGTGATCAGCTGTGCATATAAAAGGGATCTCCAAGCTGGGCCTGTGACACAGGCCTAGAATCTCAGCTAGTCTGAAGCTGAGACAAGATGAAAAGCTGAAGACCAACCTGAGCCCTCCTGGGCATCTTAGTGAGACCCTGTCTTAAAAAGTAGAAGGAAGTAGAAAGCAGGCTTTGGAGGAAGGCTGACAGGGGGCTTCTAGATGGAATAGACAAGGATGAAGTGATATAAGGGCAGACAAATCTGTAAGCAGGGACATCCAGCAGACCAGAACAGGCATGATAAACCAGTCAGGAGGGGTTTGGACCTTCTGCTGCTGAGTTTGCTCAGTGGGCAAAGGCACTTCCTGCCATGGCTGATGATGACCTAAGTTGGATCCCTAGGACCCGGGTGTTAGAGGAGAGAAGTAATGTCTGCATGCTGTCCTCTGACCTCAGGCTCTGGGGCACATATGTGCTCCCAAATGAATAAATAGATATATTTTAAAATTATCACCAGGTTAGGGATGACTTGGTGTACTTGTCTAAGATGTAGAGGCCTTGGATTTCATCCCCAGCAGGAAGAAAAGGAAAGAAGCCAGGGAGCAGTGAGCGGTGTGGTACGTGCTCATAGGTTTATCTGCCACGATGCTAGCCTGATACTGTTGATTCAGTTTTACCAATGTGGAAACTGACTTCAGAGAGGCAGCCCAGCCCTGTAACAGTTCAGAGTGTGGCCTCAGCTAACCATATCCTGTTGAGATTTCCGTGCCAAGCCCTCTTCTGTGTGCCTGCGCTCTAACATGATCTTATCTAGAGCAAGTTTTCAAACAGCTCCTTGCCCAGATTACTTTCACTGAGGAGGTCTGGCTCTCCATGCCCCACTGACCTTGATGTTGGAATGGCACCATGGTCCTTGTTTGCTTGTTTTTTGAAGATAGGCTTTCTCTGTAGCTCTGGCTGTCCTGGAACTCTCTCTGTAGCCCAGGCTGACCTTGAACTCAGAGATCCACCTGCCTCTGCCTTCCAAGTGCTGGGATTAAAGGTGTGCACCGACATGCCCAGCTGTAGCTCCATCTGTGTCTTCTGGTCTCTCTCCTTAGACATCAGGGACATTAGTCTAGGCAAAGTTAGTTTCCTCCCTGGGGTCATACAGAAACCATCCATCTTGCCCCTTTTTCCTATCCGTGTCCCTCTTAAAAGTGACCACATGACAGCCACAAAACCTAAGTTGCATCATGTTCCACTTCTGCTAGGTGCCACCTGGTGGCTCTCATTTCAGTAAAAGCTCAGGTCCTTACCATATCCCAGATGCCCGTGGAGTTCTTCCCTGCTCATCCCTGGGACTCCATGGAGTCTGCACTCAGTCTGCCTGTGGCACTGGCCTTGCTGCATTTGGATGCCCCACATGTTGCCCCACTGTGTGGCTTTTGTACCTGTTGTTCCTTTGGCCTAGAAAGTGGGAAACTTAGTCCCTGCCTAACTCACTTTTTTTCTTTATTCCTGTCAGATTTCTACTTAATATTCACCTCCTAAGAGAGTCCCCCCTTATCACACCCCCAATTCTGTTTAACTTTTTTTTCTCAAGGTGCTAACAAAGAAAGAAAGATCACCTTCATCCATGATGACAGCATAAGATTTTCTCTGACTTTCCTTTCTGTATTCTAGAAGGACAGTGAGAGCCCAGCGGGTCTGTGGCTTCTGTGTTTACTGCCATGTTTTTGTGTCTTGCACAGTGTGGGCATATAGTAGGAGCTCAGTAAATCCTTGGTGAAATCATGATTGAAAACAGGCTCTTGTGTCAGCCCTGCCCCCCAGTACCCATAAGTCCTAGGCCTCTTCTCTGCCTATGGCTTGGTTCTCACTGGGATGATAGGATGAAGTCAGGTGAGGGCTAGCTGGTGGTCTATCCCCTTGTCACATCTTTAGAAGCAGAGCTAGAGTTGACCTTGCTGAAGCTTTGTACCTTTGCCTGACATTTCGTGTGGCCCCACAGGCCACATTCCACTTTCGGACGCTGCACAGTGATGATGAAGGCTCCGTACTAGATGACAGCCGGACACGGGACAAGCCCATGGAGCTCATCATTGGCAAGAAGTTCAAGTTGCCTGTGTGGGAGACCATCGTGTGCACCATGCGTGAAGGGGAGATTGCGCAGTTCCTTTGTGATGTCAAGGTATCTGTCCTGGGGCCTGGGCATTTGTCTGGCCATGCCCTACGGCCAGTGCCCTGGCATAGCCAGTACAGACTAATCCGGGAGATGGTGGTACATGCCTTTAATCATAGCACTCTCTCCAGACTGCTGCCAGTCTCCTGACTTGCATCCCAGCCACTGGTCTGTCTTTTCCTGTCCATGAACCAGACTTCAGCCCAGGAATTCCTTCTTCTCCTTTTTTTTTTTTTTTTTTTTTTTTTAAGATATATTGTGTCTGATGCTGTCTTCTGGCATGCAGGCATACATGCAAATAAAGCACTCATACTCATAAAATACATTAAATTAGAAGATTTATTTATTGGTTATATATACAGTGTTCTGCCTGCATGTGTCTCTGTAGGCCAGAAGAGGGCACTAGAGCTCATTACAGGTGGTTGTGAGCCACCATGTGGTTGCTGAGAACTGAACTCAAGACCTTTGGAAGAGCAGACAGTGTTCTTAACCTTTGAGCCATCTTTCCAGCCCCAGAGAACTCACTCTTAAGTGCAAATGGCTCATAGAACCTATTACTTCACCTTTCTATGGCTCTTGGTCTATTAGGACGGAGTATAATGGAGCTGTTCACATGTCCCTCTGGAGACTGGTCTCTGCTAATGCCTCTGCCCTTCCTTTTCATTCATTTCCTGTAGCCAGGCCCCTCCCTCATACCTAAAAACCAGTTCCTGGTCATCCTCCCTGGGAAGCTCCCCTGACTGATAGGGGTTTTCTTGAAGTACTCCTCTGGGTCCTCCGACCCTCATGCCCTGCATGGTCAGGACCTTCCTGGCCATCTGTCCGGTTGCACCTACACATGATGGGAACTGGCTTTTTTCTTACCTCTTGCTTCCAAATGGAGCCAACCTAGAGCCCCATGTCCAGAAACATGTGCATGTGAATGTTTGCCCAGCAGCCCACCATCCGTAGAGAGCAGGGGTGTGGGGGGTCGGTTATGTGAATCCCATCCCCCTTGCATCTTTTCTAAGGGAGGACTTCTAGGTTAAGACTTCCGTTCCCATCTTCCCGGAGTTTCGTTTGTTGTGGTGCTGGGGACCGAACCCAGGGCATTGCAGAAGCCAGGCAAGTTTGCGTTCTCTGAGCTACATACCCAGCCCCCCCTCTTTAGAAGCAGGTGTTTTTTGTTTTGGGGCGTGTGTGTGTGTGTGTGTGTGTGTGTGTGTGTGCACCCTAGTCTCTACACCCCCCACCCCATGTTAGAGCTGCGGCACACTGGGACCTCTGCTCTGCTTTCACATGCATACTGTGAATCTAAATGGTGATGCTCACACTTCACCCTAAGAGCCATCTTCCCAAGCCCCTGATTGTTGCTTTGTTTTGGATCTCTGTACTATTTAAGATGCTTTTGAACTCATGGGCTCAAATGGTCCTCCAGCCTCAGCTTCCTGAGTAGGTGGGATAGTAGATGCACCAGAGTACCAGGTAGTGATGCACCAGAGTACCAGGTAGTGTTGTTGGTTTTTTGACTCTTTGGAAGCCTACCACCTAGTTCCCAAAGACTTAGTCTTACTTATGACTACTTGGCCTTGGCTTGTTTCTAGCCAGCTTTTCTAACTTAAATTATCCCGTTTCTCTTTAACTACAGTTTGCCTCTGGATTTTTTACCTTTCTTTAATCTATATATCTTTCTTTCCTTCTTATTCCATGGCTGGCTGTGGCTGGCTGTGGCTGGCTGTGGCTGGCTGTGGCTGGCTGTGGCTGGCTGTGGCTGGCCTCTGGCACCCTCCTTTTTTTTTTTTTTTTTTTTTTTTTTTTTTTTTTTTTTTTTTTTTTTTTTTTTTTTTTTTTTTTTTTTTTTTACTCGAGCCGAGATTTCTGCTCTTACTTATTCTCTATGCCTGGTAGCCCTGCCTATTTCTCCTGCCTAACTATTGGTCATTCTGCTCTTTATTAGATCAGTCAGATGTTTTAGACAGGCAGAGCAACACAGCTGTACAGAGTTACACAAAGGAAACATAAAAGAATGCAGCACATCTTTGCATCATTAAACAGTATTCCACAGCATAAATGAATGCTACACATCTTAAACTAATATTCCCCAACAAGGTAGCTCCCCCTGGGGATTTATTTTTGTTTTTAGAGATAGGGACTTTCTGTAGTCCTGGTTGTCCAGAAACTCACTCTGTAGACCAAGACATCCTTGAACTCAGGGCTCAGAGGTCTGCCTGCCAAGGTGTGTGCCAGCCCTGGTTCTCCTGGGGATTTGAAGTTGCTTCCCTGTGCCGAGCTCTACAAGGGGCCTTGACAGAGATAGGAGTGGGATGGGAGAAGGAAGAGGTGGTGCTGGGAACAGGATGTGGTAATGAGCTTGGCTTTGGGGTTCATCCCTGAGAGAAGGGACAAGAGACAAATACACTGAGCTGTCTGTGACTTCGCCAGGTGCTAGACTTGGCGGCCAGAGATCATGGCAAAGCTGAGGACTTCATTGAGAGAGCAGGCGGAGGGTAGAAGGGCATCAGGGGAAGCCAGGCATCGGTGGTATGTGCCTTTAATGTCAGCACTCAGGGGCCAAAGGCGAGCAAATCTTTGAGTTTGAAAGCAGCGGAGGCTACAGAGTGAGTTCCTGGATAACACGGGCGGGCGACACAGAGAAACAAACAAAGGCACCAGAGGGGAAACCCCTGCTGTTTCTGAGCAAGCTAGGGCTGGGGCTGGACCAGTTTTCCTTGTATGGATGGTAATGGTGAAGCTCCACTTGTGGCCTGTGAGCACCTGCATACATTGATGGAGCCCCTGCTGCCTTCCTGCAGCATGTCGTCCTGTATCCACTGGTGGCCAAGAGCCTCCGCAATATCGCTGAGGGCAAGGATCCCTTGGAGGGCCAGCGGCATTGTTGTGGAATTGCTCAGATGCATGAACATAACTCCCTGGGCCATGCGGACCTGGATGCCCTGCAGCAGAACCCTCAGCCCCTCATCTTCCACATCGAGATGCTGAAGGTAAGGCCCCTGCTGATCTGAAGGTAATGAATCACCCTGCTTTGTCTCAAAGTGGGCTCTGGCCCTACCTTCCTGTTATATTCTGTTGTCCAGAGTTGGGCTGCTGTGGAAAGGGGTGAGGATAGGCAAACTTTGTGGAAACTCCTGGGGCCCCACCCTTCCCCTCAGGCCTCAGTGATCAGCTCTTTGGAGAAGACTGACCACCCACCTTGACTCCTTCATCCTTTGTAAGTCCGTCTTTCCTCCACAGCTGGCCATGCTTTGAAGGTTCTAGGGGTTTAGGTAATTCTTATTGTCCACCTAGGTTATTTTCCACAGAACATAAGCTCTGCCAGGGGATGGGTGTTTGCCCTCGTCTTCGTTGCTGTGGTCTTAGTACAGAGGGGCTGATGAGTGTGTGCTGAGATACCAGTGAACAAATGACTTACTTTTCAACATCTGATGTCAGAGGCCTGGCCAGCGTAGGGTTTGCTGGCCACTCATGTTTGCTACAGAGGACTCTGAGGTGCCCTATGGGCTCTGCCTTGAATTGGTCCTGCCTTGGCAGGTGGAGAGTCCTGGCACATATCAGCAAGACCCATGGGCAATGACTGATGAGGAGAAAGCAAAGGCAGTGCCACTCATTCACCAAGAGGGTAACCGCTTATACCGTGAGGGGCAGGTCAAAGAGGCCGCCGCCAAGTACTATGATGCCATTGCCTGCCTCAAGAACCTGCAGATGAAGGTATGCCCAGAGGCTGCAGCGGGGGGCGTGGGGAGAGCTGGGCCAGGTCTCAGTGTCTCCACTTTCCTTGCCCCCACACATCCAGGAGCAGCCTGGGTCACCGGACTGGATCCAGCTGGACCTGCAGATCACACCACTGCTCCTCAATTACTGCCAGTGCAAGCTGGTGGCGCAGGAGTATTATGAAGTGCTGGACCACTGCTCCTCCATCCTCAACAAGTATGATGGTGAGCTCCAGGCCCTGCGGCAGTCCTCAGTGGCCTCTTCTCACCCAGAGCCTATGGGCACCTGGTTCAGCTCTTAGCTTTGACAGTTCCCCATTCTGAGCTCTCCCCAGGGATGTAAGGGGTATGTCCAGGAAATATGAATGGTACAGTGGGGTGGGATGGCATTGGGATGCTATTCAGAGAAGAGCAAATCTCCCCATGGTAGACCCAGGAGCCAGAAGACAGGTCGGCCAGCCTCTGCTCATGCCTTTGCCTGCCTTCTGCTCCCTGGTGTCCCTACAGACAATGTCAAGGCTTACTTCAAGCGGGGGAAGGCCCATGCTGCTGTGTGGAATGCCCAGGAAGCCCAGGCTGACTTTGCCAAGGTGCTGGAGCTAGACCCTGCCCTAGCGCCTGTGGTAAGCAGAGAACTGCGGGCTCTGGAGACACGGATCCGCCAGAAGGACGAGGAGGACAAAGCCCGATTCCGCGGCATCTTCTCCCACTGACGGGGCCGCAGTCCCGCCGCCACCTCCTGCCCACCCCACTGCCACTTTGCGCTTCTGTGTATATAAAGGCCTTATTTATCTCTCTGGTTTGCAGATCTGATCCATCCCAAAGGCTGGTCCTCACTGCCTTAGTGGGAGGTAAGAGATCAGGTTCTCATCCCAGATCCCTTATTCTGCTCGAAGGTCTCTGGGCTGTGTCTTTCTGGCCAGTACTGGGCAGCATCTGGAGCCTCTAGTATTAAGTAGTAGATAAAGCAGACATGGCCCATACAGGCCACTCTCTTCCAGCCTCGGGTCCCATGGTCCCTTGGCTTTGACTTTTGGAGACAGGTGTCCTTGGGGGCAGAAGTGAGAAGGGCCTAGAGTAGGGAGCCATATGGCCAACTCAAACGCTGTCTGAGATTGGGGACAGAGAAAGAAATAGGCAGACGATCCAGGAAGTGACCTTGGGAGAATAGCCAGGATCCTTGGGGAAAGTCAAGGAGGCTCCAGCCTGGCCCTGTTCATGACCGTGAGCAGGTCCTGGCCCCTCAGCACTTCAGCGTCCCAGACAGTGGGCACATGGTAGGTGCAGTTGTTTATTTTCATGGGTTCACACACTAGAAAAGCTGCCCTAGCCCACTCCCTCAATCCTCCCCTGGGGGCTAGGTTCCCCCCACAAATGGAAGTAATACTGAGGAGTAGCCATGTAGGATATGAGGCCAGGATTGGGCCAAAGGTCTAGGCCCCAGTCTCCCAAGGTCACTGAGGCCCCCATGACTATCAATAAATAACCCAGCCACAATAAATAAGTCCAGCCACAGTCCGCTCACTCTTCACTGTCCAACTTGAGGCTGATGCTTCGGGTCTTGCCCCTGGCCAGGGTGGTGGGAGGTGTTCCTGGACCCTCACGGTCCACCTGGCTGGGGCCTCGGGAACGAAGCAGCTGGCTCTGCTTGCGGAGAAAGTCCACAGGGGCAGCCACAGCATAGCTGCTCTTGGCCAGGGCAGCTCTTGGAGGTCCTGAGGGGGTATGGGAGTGGGAGCCTGCCTCCAGCTGGCCCAAATGGGCCACATAGCCATCTGACAGGAACTGTGGGCAGAAGGAGGCCGGGATGAGGTACTGCCAATGTCAAGCCACCTTCCCTGCTCCTGCACAGGACAGGCAGACTGATGGGACAGTGGCAGCATGGTCAGCCTGGCCAGGAAGCTTCCTCCCAGTAGGCAGTATCCCCCAACCGTGAGCCAGGCACCTTGACTCTACTCCCAAATCTGCCTCTCTGGACCTGACTCATCCTTAAGCAGGCATCTTGGGGGAATAACAGCAGTTAGCATTTAGTGAGCAGTCAGGCCTCACCCTGAGCCTTTGACCTGAAGTGAACTTGGTTATAGACTAATGAGTACAGATAGTGTTAGCATCATTCACAACTCACAGCTGAGGTTCAGCAAGGTCAAAGCACTTGCCCAAGGCCATGGTAAGAGGATCAGTATCTGAGGCCTTGAACAGTCACAGCTCTGTGATCTGCCTACATCAAGTGTAGCCTGTGGCCCCTGCCTCAGGATCAAGAGTCCCTGGGACCACCAAGGCCTTACATCTGTCCTTTCTTGTAGGATTCAGCACAGTGGGCAGCCCCTACCCTTGGCCCTGGGATTCTGTTCCCAGCCTTCCCTTGGGTCTTACCTGGCACTGTGCCTGAAGCTTACGCACAGCACGGCCTACGATATAGGTCTGGCTCGGAGACAGCCCCAGCGCTGCATACACTGCAACATCTTTTGGGGATCCGTACCCAGCCACGATGTTCAGTTCTACCTGTGTTGAGAAGCCAGTCAGCAGCCCTGTGGGTGGAGCCAAAGGGCTAAGGGCATGGCATGCATTCCTCAGTGGCTGTTTCAGGGACAGTGCTATTTGTGAGACCGGGCAAGGTCCTAGTCAACACAGCTCAACTTCCCTTGTTGGCCCTAAGGATCACAAAGACCTCTTTAGGTCCAAGTAGAGGGAGTGGGACTACTGTCCTGTGGAATGGGGTGAGGATAGGTTGGGACCATTCTCAGCCACAGTACCTCTTGTACCAGGCTCTGTAGAAACATAGCTTTCTGCCGCAGTGGGTCATGAGTGAGGCCATCACAGAAGGAGACAACACCATGGGGGAAGTTGTGTTGCGACAGCCAGGCTACCACACGGTGCTTTTGCATGTCAGGCCGGCCAGTTACATACACAATCAGGTAGCCTGAGTCCTGCCAGTGCCTGTGAGATGGAAGCCAGTCAGCTCCACTGTCCAGACTGACGACCAGTGGTCATTGTGGCCAAGAGGGCTGCAGTTCCTACCTGACTACATCCACAGCGCCAGCGCGCACCTTGGGGTCGCTGCCCATGATAGAGACGCTGGCTGTGAAAGAGCCGTCAATGCTGAAGACTACAGCCTCTGTGCCTCGGGCAACCACAGTCAGACAGCATTCGGCATAGGTGTGGTCGCCCCTGTGGTCCAGTGAGGCATGGCATGAGTGGTGTGGGGAAAGGTAGCAGAGTCCAGCCCCACAGGAGCCCAGATACCCGCTGCTCACCTGACCACCATGCGCACAGGGTAGACGCCAATGCCCAGCGCACGTTCTGAGGGCACTGGGAAGGTGAGACGGCCTGAGCTGTTGGTGACCTCAGTACCAAAGTGGATCCACTTGCCTGACAGTGGCTGTGTCATGACGTAGACGTCCACCTGATAGGGTTGGAAAGGGCTATGGAGGCAGAACTCTCGTGCACCATTTTACAGGCAGGGGAGAGTAGAGGCTGGGTGGGCAGGGAGCTGTTGGGGCAGGATAGGAAACACTGGGAGCGTGTGTAACTGACCTTCTCCCCAGTTAGCGTGACCACATCCAATGGTCCATACATGAAGCGCCCATTCAGCACCTGGGGACGGCCCTCACATACCACTGTGTCACTTGCCCGATGGTTGGAAGTGACATTCTGGTGGGAAAGAGTAGGCTGGAGCTGAATTGGGATGGAGATGTGGGCAGGGACAGTTGGTATAGGGGTGATTCGGGACCACTCTGAGGCTGGGACACAAAGGAAGGACTGCTGTGGGAGACAGTGGAGGAGCATCGGACAGTCAGAGCCAGGCAGGATACAGAGGCTGATGTCAGGTGAGGGTGAGCGGGGATCCAGACTAACAACAACCTGCTCTCAGGAGAGGCAGACAGAGGGACCCGAGGTTTCGAGGGGCAAAGCCGAGGCAGAGAGGCTATGAGGCCAGGACCCCGAGGGCGGGACTTAGACGGTGCCTGGAGATGCTCAGGCTGGCTCCTGGCATCGGGCACGTACCCGGATCTTGACCTGCGTGCGTTTGCGTTGCCATTTCTCCCTGGGGAAGGCAGGGCTGTAGATGGATGGCTCCTCATACTCTGTCAACTGTGGCCGTTCCTTCTCAATGACCTGTTTGGGACACCCAGCAGAAAACGCTAGCCCTCCTTCCACAGTCCTAGGCTTCCTGGCTTCTGGCCCACAGCCCTGGCTTCACTCACCTGGCGAAGTATGAAGGCCACCACATCGGCCGACTCCCAGTAGCTGGCGTGGAAGAGGTGGGGCAGCGTGACCGTGGGGAAGGCGGTGAGTGCCTCAGGGCAGTACAGCGAATAGTCGATCCGCTTGGTCCCCCACCAGCGTTCCAGGACTACACAGCCATGGTGGGCATCGAGTCAGGCTGGCCCGCTGCCCAATGCCCATCTTCCTGCCCTATGGGGGCTCTTCCCTCCCCACTTCCCATCTACCTAGGAGAATGTGTGTGTGCTTTATGAATCCAGCCAGGCTGACAATGCAGGCCAGTAGCTGGCTGACTTACTCTTAACCACCTCGCTGGTGGTGCTGGAGGCTGCTGGCTGAGCTGTTGGTTCATTGCCTATTTCATTGCCCTTCCAGAAGGCACCACTGGCTGAGGTGGGCGTGGAGGGCACCATCATCTCCAGCTCTTCCAGGAAGAGGCCCGAGTGGGTCTGCAGAGTGTCAGCTGAGAAAGAGGAACAGCCTAAGGACCAGGCTGGGCCAGGCCACCCATGTCTTCTTCTAGAGGTCCCAGAATAACTCAGCTCCTGCCCTCCTGTCTTCCCTTCTAGCCTCTCTGCTTGGCTGAGGCTGAAGACTTTTCGGGGTTTCTTTCAGAGGAGGGACAGTGTTGTACTGTGACCTAGTAGTCAGCTACATTCCTATCAGAATGCCTGCCATCCCCCAAACATGCAAACATATGGGCACAGCAGCCATATGCACACTGGTATGCCAATGGCCCTCAGTATCCTCTCTAGACTAGTCACTGGCTCCTACCTGACCCACGTCCAAAGGTCCTGGGAATCCTGACTGCCTATTGGACAAGGGGAGGGGTCCTTGCATTTGGGAGGGATGACATGACACGTTATTTATGAAGTGGGGACCACCTCCTGTCTCTTACTGTTTCTATCCCCCCTTAATTTTGGCTGGGGGACGGGGAGTTGTACCCAGAAGTAGGGATGAGCCATCTCCCAGGGGAAACTTCTGGTAACGTGGTACAGTCAGGGGGGCGATGGCCTGGAACTTGGGGGCCAGCAGGGGCTCCAGGCGGGAGGCACAGGGGTCAGCGGCGTGGAAGAGGTTGTAGATCTGCTCACAGGCTGGACGCATCTGGGCCACTGTGTACCCAGAAGACAGAGAAGAGGAGGTGTTTTGTTCGTTTCTTTTGGAGACAGGGTCTTTCTACATTGCCCTGGTTGCCTGGAGTTCACTATGTAGACCAGACAGACCTCCAACTCAGAGAGTTCTGCCTGCTTCTGCCCCGGAGTGCTGAGATTGAGGGTGTGCGCCACTCCACTGGCCTGAGAAGGGGCAGGCACTGCACGGGTCTCCTGGCTAAGCAGCAGTGGAAGGGAGCCTTCAGTGGCTGCTATGTTTGGAGATGGAGTACTTACTTCATGTGTGCACTCCCATTACTTTTTTTTAAAGAATTTCTTAAATTTCCTTTTAAGATTTATTTGTGTATGTGAGTGTTTGTCTGCACGCATGTATATGTACCATGCACATGGTTAGTGCTCAGGAACCCAGAAAAGGGCATCAGATGCTCTGTAAGTGAGTTATAGATGGTGTTGAGGACCCAGGTCCTCGCCAAGAACAAGTACTCTTAACCACGAAGCTGGCTGTCCAGCTCTTTCTTATATAGAATACTTCTCCCCAAGAAGCTCCTCCTGATCCACTTCGGGACACATCCTTTCAAGGCCTCCCTCCTCCCCCTTTCTTTGCAGAGGGAGAACAGTAAGGATGCCCCTGTCTCAGGTGAGCCAGCAGGGACAGCAGAGATGGGGAGGAAGCAAACCGAGGCAGATGAGGAGCATCCTCTTTACCCCCAAGGCTCACCCTCCAAGGCAGGCATCACGGTTTTGCGTAGAGCCAGCACCAGGCCCAATGGGGAACCAAAGAGGAAGAAGCCTGAGACCTTGAAGTCCAGGCGGGCAGCGCTGGTGGGGCCATCAGGAGCCTCAGAACTGCTGGCAGGTGGACAGGAGGCTGTGCTTGCCCGACGGGGGTCCCCAGTGCAGCCGGCTGTGGAGGCTACCTGGAGGCTGTGGGGGGAGGTGAAAACTGTGCTATTGCTTCTCAAATCCAGCCTATGCTCAGGGAGGGGTTATTGGACAAGGATGTTACCTGTTCTGAGAACCATCAGGCTCAGGACCCGCCGTGTCACTGGAGGTACGCTGAGTAGGTAGGGCTGAGGGTTCTGGGCTAGCACGACCCAATACCTCCACCCCATCCGCCAGCGGGTCTCGAACTGGGCCCACCTCTGGAGAGAGCATCTCATTGTTCTAGAAGGAACAAAGAAAGCATCCTTAGGCTTGAGACTGATTCCTACTTAATTTGGAAGGGAGGAGACAGGCTTGGGGTCAGGTAGAGTCCCAGAGGAGACTCAACTTTGCAGCTAGGACCCTGCCCACATGCAAAGAGGCCATATTCCAGGGGGCAGAGACCTAGAGATGGAGACAACCCCCCTCCTGAGGAGGCTGGGTTTGGCCACACTGACCATGCTCCCACGGCGGCTGCTGCCCCGACTCCCTGTGCCTGCACTGGCGCTATGGCAGAGTGCGTCAAAGCCCAGGATGCCACCAACGCCATCTCCGATCAGCACCACCTGGGTGAGAAGGTGGTACAGCTGAGAGGCTTTGTCACCCCCAAGGTGGGGCCACAGCTGCATGGGGACTGGATGCTTCCCGGGAGCACAACTAACCCCTGACCTGCCCGCAGAAACCTGTGCCCTCCGATGAGCGCAGGAAGGCTGCATAGGCCTGGTTGGTGCGAGCAATGACGGTGGCCACGGCGCCCTGGTAGCGGGAGGAAGAGGTGGCCAGCAGAGGCAGGGCAGCCAGCGGAATGTGGTCCTGGGAGCGGGACAGGCTGTCACCATCATGGCTGTAAGGACTCAGGCTGCAGAAGGAGAAGGTGTGGTGGGTGGGTCAGGGCCTTCAGTTTAACCACTGCCACCAGCTCCCCTGGGCCTGCTGGCAAGAGTCCTTTGTGGGGCGTCAGACCTGAGAGGCATTTGGGATAGAGCCACTGATCAGGTCTTTTCATATCCAGGCATGATGGTGACCCTGTGACCCCAGCACTCTGGAGCTGTGGCTCCCAACCTTTCTAATCAAGCATATGTTGTGGTGACCCCAAACCATAAAATTATTTTTGTTGCCAATTCATAATAATTACAATTTTGCTAGTTATGAATCATAATGTAAATATCAGTGTTTCCTGATGGGCTTTTGGAGGTTGTAACCCACAGGCTGAGAACTGCTGCTTTGAAGGCTGAGGCAAGAGGATCCTCACAACTTGAAGCCAACCTCAGCTCTAATGAGTTCTAACCCAGCCTGGGCTGGAGTGAAACCATGTCTCAAAAGAGCAAAGTCAGGGGCTGGAGTAATGGCTAAGCAGTTAAGGGCAATGGCTTTCAGAGGAGCCAGGTTCAATTCCCAGCACCCACATGGCAGCTCACAAACTGTGACTCCAGTCCCAAGATATCGGATATTCTCTTTCTGGCCTTTGGGCATTAAGTGCTCATGTGGAGCACAGATTATACATGTAAGTAAAACATATATATATATATATATATATACACATATATATATACACACATATGTATATATATACGTATGTAAATATATTAGCAATAAAAGCAAAATCAAACAACCAATATAGAACCAGTCCATTCATGACCAGGACTGATTCAGATATGTGATTCCTCTCTTACCCCCAGGACCTCCCTGTTCTTGAGAGTCCCCCAGATAGATGACTGCCCCCTGGGGACCCTGTCTGTACCCCACCCTCCCACTCCTGGCCAGTACTTCGAGACAAGAGCATAGGCAGCTGCACAGATGGGTGGGCAGGGCACCAGCCGCAGCGCCACATGGCCCAGGGCCTCAGGGAAATGGACTCGGGTAACGGCCTCAAAGGCTGTGCTCAGGGTTTGCACATCGGCCTGCTTGGAGTTGGTGTCTCCGGGGCCAGAGTCCAGGATGCTGCCGCTGTGTAGGATGAGGAAGAGGGCATGCACAGAGCATGCCTCAACCCCTAGCTCTCCTGCTCCATCCAGGCCCTGAGGAACACAATGAAATATGAGGTGTCAGACCAGTGGCCAATTAGCAAGTGGGCAGAACATGAACATAGGGTAGTTGAACATACTTGCCTCTGAGTCCCTGGGAACTCGGGCCCCATCATCAATGCCTTTGGTAGCCATGACTGCAGGATCTAAGGAAAGGTAGAGACAATGAGGGGAACCAGAGGCCATGGGGGTCCTCTTATTGGTACTTCTGGTACCCTACTCATGATGACTGCCTGGTGTTCCCCCTTACTCTTAGCCAAACCTCTAGGCCATTTTACATTCTAGTCTTTTCTTCATGCTGGCTCTGGGATGTTGCCACAAAATGCTTGGCAAACTTTTCATCCTGAGCCATCTGACATAGTTAATCATAGGACCGGGGACTTAGCTCAATGGTAGAGCATTTACTTAGCAAATGTAAAGGCTTGCTATCCTCCCTCCCAATAAAATCACAAAAGATCAACAAAGCAGTATCTGCAGCCATCTCAAAGAAACAACCACAAGCCACACAGGGGTGTTTATATTGAAATGAATTAAAATGCAATAAGAGCCAGGCAGTGGTGATGCACAGAGGAAGGTGAATCTCTGAATTTGAGGCCAGCCTGGTCTAAAGAGTGAGTTCCAGAATAGCCAAGATTACACAGAGAAACATTGTCAAAAAACCAAACCAAACAAACCAACAAATCACATTTTAAGTCACTAGGTGCTGTCACATAAGGTGGCTCACACCTCTGGACAGCATCAATTCAGTCCTTTGAACCCCAGTGCAGATATCAGTCCCAATGGAAAGTGGTCCTCAATACCCAGGGAGTCCTTCCCTCGCACTACCTGGACCGGTCTGCATTCTTCTCATCCATCATTCTACCCTTTATCTTTCCATTCACCATCTGAGTATTGATAACCCTCTCCAGACTGACAGTCCTCAGGGCTGAGCTGTTCTGAGTCCCTGCTGCACACAGGGTGCTGGTGCCTGGTACCCTGAGGTAAGGTCTTTACCTGGTACCTCCTCTACCTCAGTTGGAGAGGCAAAGGCATCGATAAAATCATTCGAGTTCCACTTGGTCATCTCCTTGGGGAAGACCTCATCGCTGTCCGAGAAGCCTTCTGAGGGGGACACAAGGGGGTGCGTCATTGAATGGGGTGTCTTAGGAACTTTCCAGTATTTCACCCTCCACAAATATGGCTTATATGCTGACCGTGGGCATCAAAGAATTCTTCCTCGGAGCTGTTCTCAGAGTCTCGGGCAATGTTCTGCATACGCCACTCAGACAAGCTCTGTGGAGACACACCCCCTGCAGGACCACCTCGGCTTTAGCTTGGGAGACGGGGTGGGGACAGGGGTAGACAGCTCCCTCCCATCCTGGTTCCTGTACCCCAGTCTCACCTCCATGTTGGGATGAGTAGGAAGAACGGGAGGATGAGGACCACTGTTTTCCAAAGCTGGCATCTGGTGAGGCATCAGGGCCGGCGGGGGCCTCAGGCCCATCAGGGGTGCCAGCGCTGCTGGTCCCAGGCCGGGCTTCAGTGCTGGGTTTCCCAGGGGTCTGGGCCTCAGGCCCCTCACTGCCACCGTTGCACTTGGCCATGCGCTGAGCCAGCATGCGCGCGGTCTCCTCCTCCAGAGCCCGAATGTCAGCCATGCTCAATTCTACCCACTCATCCTGCCAACACCAGGCCTGGCGGTGGGCCCGGAGCATCACCCTGCGCAGACCTGCAGATGCCCCAGGCGTCAGAACCATGCCTCCTACCATTGCGGCCACATGCCCAGCCCTCAAGGTTAGATAATGGCTCCCTTGAGCATACCACCCACCAAGAATCACACAGAGGAGCAGGGCCTGTGCTATGCAGGGGGCAGGACAGGAGACAGAGGCATCTGTCTCCCCGTCCTTTCTTGTCTTTCTTTGGACACTGAGCACGGCCCTACCACTCTAGCACACAGGACTGAGGCTTGTGGCTTGCTTTCAGTGGCTTTGCTTCCTGCTCACTTCTGCTGAGGAGCTAACAGTTAATTAAGGTGTTAACAGTTAATGAAATTGTCATGGTTAATGAAGGTGTTAATAGTTAATGGAAACTCTGGCAATCCTCAGAGGGTGGAGTGAAAGATTATATCCATTCTGGGATATTTTCATCTTAAGGAGGAAAATAAAGTTAAGAGACTCCAAAGACTCTAGGAAGAGAAGGAGTAATGGCTGAATTACCAGCGTCTGGAAGGATGCATTAGCAGTCTTAATAGAGGTTGTATGCTGGTGATTTTCATTTTCTTATTTGTACTTTTTGATCTTTTTCCAAATGCATTACAGAGAGTCTCTAAATTTAGAGAGTTTAGTTTACTCTCTAAACTTGGGGTCCTTATCTGCAAGCTGGGAATGGCAGTAGTCTGTACTCTAGGAATGTCATGATGCTGTTAAAGGGGACTCTGCAGTAAATGGGATTCTCAAGGATCGGGTACATGCCGACCACTCAGGCACTGGCTGTTGATATTCTTGCCTCTTTCTCACATCAGAAAGGAACATTAAGGAGCTGGGATGGTTCAAAGCTGACTGGAAAAGCCAGAGGGGGTCAGTGGTGGATGAAGTAGAAGCCAGTCTATGAAACTAGCACCTGGGGATGCGCTCTCAGACCTGACAAGTAGGCAGGGCTGGGTACCAGCTCTGGGGGAGGGAAGCAGTTCAGAAGAGGCTTAGAACTGGGTCTTCACCATCAGGGCTGGTGCTGGCAGAAAGGAGGGCACCCTGAGAAAATAGCCCTGAAATCAATGCCTCTTAGCCTGCAGTCCTTAGCAAATCCTGTGAGGGCTGGCCTTCCTGAAAGCCTCTCAGTACTCACAAACTCACAGGACTCCATAAAGGCCATAATGTCTTTGAGTATCAGAAATAGCATGGGCCTCAGAGACCATGCTGCCGGCTTCTTAACCCCTAATTCTTTCAGGTACCTCAAAGCAGGCTCCCTTGACTCCTAGACGGATACAACAACCCCCTGCCCCTCCCCCGCCTGTGTTCTACCCTAGATGGAAATGATGGCTTCATATTGCCATGTCCCCAGTGAATGAGAGCATTCCTGGTTCCAAACATGGGCATAGTGCATGCTGGGTATTCCTTATCTAGATGCTCACCGACATCATGGATGAACTGCTCAATCTTGGCCTGCATACCCCAGTAGCGGAATTCCACCTTGCACAGCTTATAGGCACACATGAGAGGTCCTGTCTGGGCTGCTGTCCGCGCCCAGTCATCAGCCAGTGGCCCTCGGCCCGTCTTGACTGAGCGGTACAGCCGGGGATCTTCTTCTGCTTTGTATTCTCCTGGGGCCACAGCATCTCGCACGATGTCAATCGTGTCTAAAGAGGTTTCAGCCAGCACTAAACAAACCAAGTCCTCTTTTCTAATCTCCACCCACTCCCCACCTCAAGGGTTAGGAGGAAAGCCTTTCAGAGATAGGAAAATGAGAGTTAGAAAGGGTCTTGTCTGAGACTGCCCACCAAGGCAACACCAGCAGGGCCCCAAGAAAGCCTACCCAGGATTCTCTGTCTCCTCTCAGCTCCACTCAGGTTGAAGACGTTAGGCTGCTGCCCTCCATCAGGCAGGTAGTACGTCTCTATCTCAATGGAGAATTTCTCCACAAAGGGGCAGGTGTACCTGGCAGAGGGCAGTATGAAAGTCACTGCTGTATCCACAAGCAGTTTCCTTAGCAGTCCTGAGCCTGAGTCTACCTCACACTCACCGTGTTCGGGTGTAGGGGTAAGCATTCCAGGATTCCTCTTCTACCTGCAGAGCAGCCTTGGGCAGCAGTGCCCGGAACCAGCCTGGGATGTGGGAACCCACGTGGTACACCTTGTGTGTGTACTGCCCGCTGCCTCCAGGCCCATCTGTGTAGGGCCGGTTGGCCAGGATCTCCACACCACTCCCCTCGCCACTAGATTCCTCCCGGCTTTTTTTCTGCAGACCAAAACAGAGAATGGGGAACTCAGCCCCTAGCTTAAATCCTAGGGTCCTCACTTTGGTTCTGGGTCTTTGCATAGCCTTTTAAAAAAAGGCTTGTTTGAGTGTCTGAGTGTTTGCCTGCCTATATGTATGTTTAGTACATGCACGCCTCGTTCCCAAAGAAGGCACTGGATTCCCAGAAACTGGAGCTGCAGTTGATTGTGAGCTGCCATATGGGTGCTGGGAACAAAATCTAGGTTTTTTGCAAGAGTAGCTGAACCACCTCTGCGGCCTGCATAGCTTTTGGGTCCCTGAAGCTTCCTGGGGTTGGGATCATAGGTTCTGCCCAGTTCCCACAGGGTTCTACAACCTAGCACTTGGTCTGGTTGGGACGCAGACCTGGGATTTGTTGACAGACAGAACCTCTACCTGCCACAGCTTAGGCTGCAGCAGAGGAAGTAGAAAACAGGAAGGAGGGGAGTGTTCTGAGGAAAGGAAGCATAACCAGGAGCAAAGCCTTGGGAACTGACTGCTAAGATGGTCATGGAAGATCTGACAGAGAGGAAGCATGCCCATGGCTAGGGGGCCAGAGGGGAGGGGCCCAAAGCAGGAAGGTGTGCCAGCTTGCTGGTAAAGCATGAACATGATGAGTATGATCAGGAAGAACAACACTTCTCAATAGACTTCACTGCCCTATTTCCTTTGGGACCTTATTCCCAGTTCCTGTGACATTCTTCACATGGAGAATGTGAGAGCCTACAGCTACCCTTCGTAACTCTGAAGCCTAGCTGGGATTCACTCAATCCCACTGCAGGGGGGGGGGGGGAGTATGGCTTTCTCTCCTTCTAGACTCACACTCTATAGACCTGGCCCGGACCCCCTGAAGTCCTGATAGCTTGCCTTGATCCAGTCTCTTACAACCCAAGTCCAGATATGTCTCCTCACCATCTAGTTCCTGCCTGCTATGTCCCTGCCAGTTTGGGGGCCTGATCTACATGCCACCTTCCTGATCTCCTGGGAATGCTAGGATTCTGCACTTTTTCCCAGAACCCCTTCTGCTTAAGCTACCTAGCACCTAGTGTCCCTGGCTCCCCAGTCTCCTCAGAGACTGCTTTCCCTTCCCCCACAGGATTACAGATTCTTAGGATTAAAGGAGACCATATGTGGGCTGTGCAGGCTGGGCATTTAATGGACGGGATGCACCCGTTGGCCTTTCCTGCCCTTCTGCCCCCGTCCCTCCCTTCTGCTCTAATGTCTAAAGGATGTCTTTTCCTCTTGTGGGCTACAGAACCCACTAACGGAACTGGTTGTGGGATCCAGCGGGACTATCCCCCTGCGGCCTGCGAATTCGGGCTTCACTCCACCATGAAGCATCAAGGCTCCAGTACAGCCCCACAGGCCCCAAACCCCCACCCCCGTTCTCACCTGGATCATGTAGAGCTGGGCCACTTGGTACTCATCCAAGCTCATGGGCAGCAGGATGTGGTACTCCTTGATGAGCATCCTGAAGATGCTCCGCTGACCGCGAGCGGCCTCCTCTCCTCCTAGTGCAGGGTACCGCGCGGCTATCAGTACAGGGCGGCGGTGCGCGGTCCCGAGCCCTGCACGCCCGCCAAGGGGCTTGGGCCGCGGAACCCCATGCCGGGGCCCGCCGCGCAGGAGGCAGAAGCGAACCCAGTGTTGCCTGCCTCCCAGGCCGTCAGAGCCCGGAGAAGCAACGAGGCTCAGAGCTGACCTCTTTTCCACGCAGCCCCCGCCCCCCGCCCGCCTGTCGTCATGGCAACCGCGCACTGACGCGGGCCCCCCAGAGCTGTGGACGCGGGCCGATACGCGGCAAGGCCAGCCTCGCTCGCGTCTTCACCGCGTCCATGTCCAGCGTCCTCTCCAGACAGCATCCCTCCAGACAGCATCCCTCTGAGCCGCGCCCGCCTTCCAAGACCAGAACCTTAGGGACCCGCCCCTTTTGCCACTTCATCCCCCGAAGTCCGTGGGGTTCCGTATATCCCACTCCGGGATGTCCACCTAAAGCCCTTGTCCCCCAGGGTGTCTCCCAGGGAGCAGCCCCATGTGCTTCTGCAACGCTGTCAATGCTAGCTTACCTTTCGGTGCCAGATAAACCCCTCTGCGAATCCCCGCAAACCTGCCTACACCACCCCAGTGGGTACCCAGGTCCTGAACTGCACCCTCGGTCCTTGCAGCCAACCCATCATCCGCCCACGAGGTTGCCCATTCCGGGCTGGTGCAGGAACCGTCCCTCCGGCCTCCGCCCTGGGAGGCCCGCTCTGCCCACCTGAGTCCTGGTCCCGAGCCACAGTTCCGCGGCGGACACCCCTCCTAACCCCACCTCACAAGCAGCGGGCGGGCGAGAGGCCCTCATCTCCACTTCCCTCTGCTCGGCGGGCGTCCTAGTCCCCAGGCGCGCTCTTGACCCACCCGCTCACCGACGTCCCCGCTCACCTCTAGCTTCTGGGGAGCGCCCCTCACCCTGTCCGGGCAGGGGCGATCGGCCCCAAGGTGGGAGTCCGTTGCGCCCCAAGCCCTGGCCTCGGATTCCAGATGGAGTCCGACCCTCTGGAGGCGCAGAGCGGGCCCATCGCCCCGACCTTTTTCCCCGTCTGCCCGCCGGCGCCCCTGCTGTCCCTCCCCGCCGCGTCACTGCGGCCGCCCCGCCCCCTTCCTGGGCCCTGCTAGCTCTCCCCACCCCGGCGGGGTCGGGGTAGCCCCGCCCACGACGCAGCAGGGCAGGCCCCTGCCTTCCTTCTTTAAGGCAGAAGGGGAAGAGGCAGGTACCCAGATGCCACGGTGCTTCACTTCTGTGCTCTGGACTCCCGGAGGAGTCTCCGTTTCATTTCCCACCCTGTCCCGGCCAAGACAGCCCTCCTGTGTGTGCTGAAGAGGTGGAATTTGACATGTCTGAGTCCCAGAGTAGAGGAAATGCTGCACCCCGAAGTTAGCCAGAAGCTGGTAACCTTCACTTGTATCTGACGAGGGTTGGGACTTCTGGGTCACTAAGCTACCTACCCATGTAGAGAGGCTGCTGTCACACTTCTCTGGGCCATCCCCTCAATGGAGCCAAGTCGTTCCCTACTCATGGCTGCTAAGTTTTCAAATTTGGCCACCAATCTCAGCTTCCTCTGACTCTGTACAAAGGCCAAGACACTGAGACTGTGTCATGGAGCCACACCCAGGCTGGTAGAAGCTGTCGGGACAGTGGATAGCAGCAGCAAGCTAAGGTGCTGGGGGAAGGGAACATCTAATTGCCTTCTTGAGGAGTTAAGGGACCTGGTGTATTTAGTGCCTTCCAAGGGCAATTTAAAGTAGAGGGTAGTGTAGGGGCATTAGGGCATTCACGGGAGAGGCTTAAATGAACTGGTATTTCCACCCTGCCAGGCATGCCTGCCAATCTAGAGGAAAGGCCCTCTAGCCTGTGGCTGTCCAACAGTGTCTCCAGCTGTGAAGGCAGCCAAGGTCCTGCGCTGCCCCCTGGTGGCTTCGCAGGATGCAGGCTTCCCCACCACTGATGTTCTAGCCTTTCAGCTACTCCCCCAGCTGAAGACGCAGGACGAGAGGAGCAGTGGACTGGATGGGAAGGCCAAGCTAGGTTCAAGCCTGCCCTGCCCTCCCCATCCTGCCTGCCCACTCAGGCTTCCCCAGAGGAACCAGACACAGAAAGGCTCAGAGCCGAGAGAATGACTCCAAATCATCTTTATTTATATAAAAAGGGCATATTTAGTAAAAGATACACCAAAAAAAGTTGGCTGAGGCCTCAGAGATGAGGCAGGGAGACCTTCTGCACTCCTGCTGGAGGGGGTGGAGGAGGCCTAGACTAAGAGTTAAGTAAGTGCAGTGTGGTGGGGCCAAGGAGAGGAGCAGGGACCAGTTGATCAGTACTGTAGGGCTCACCGTGGCCTCTCTGCTCACTCCTGCAGAGTGAGGAGCCCAGTTTGTACAGCCAACTGGAGGAAGATGTGCTACCTGGTTCCTGAAGGACACCCACCAAAGGACACAGGACAGGAAGCCCAGGATAGGAAGCAACTTGGGGTGAAGGCCAAGGAGAAGCAGATGCTCTGCAGTGGCCGGAAAGGTCCCGATGAAAAGGCCAAGGTGTTTCCTGTTACGTGCGGGCGTTGCGCTCTGTCTCTGCCAAGCACTCTCTGACCAGTGCCCGGGCATGGATGATGCCTGAGGTGGGGTGGGGATGGAGAAGTAACAAACAGGGTCTCAGCAACCTTCTACAACCACCTCCTCCACTCTTTAGAGCAGACACTCCCCCACCCTTCATGGTTCAGCCAGAGCAGTTCTAATCTAATGTGTGGATGAGATTAAGGGTCTAGCTAACCCTCACATTCACCCTGAGTTCCCAATGACTCAAGTTCATTTAGAAACACCTGTCTTGCTGGAGGTTCTGGTCCACTCTAGGCTGGTCCACTCTAGGCTGGCCCAGGTGTCTTTCACCGACCCCCTCGTTAATGAAATATCTTAGTGTTCAGTGTTTGTGTTCTGGGCAGATCAACGCTGGGCTCGTGCCTTCACTCACCTCTCTTCAGGCGCTCCATAGCACTCTTGCTACCAGCATAGGTGGGTCGGATCTCTTTGCCCATCTCCTCTATGACAGACAGCAGGTCCGTGTAGGTGCTCTGAGAGCCCTGGGAACCAGGTGGTTTCATCGCCTGTGTCGTCAAAAGAAAATAGAGAAGTGACCTCAGATCCTGAGGGTACCTCCTGTCCTCATCCATCAGCAAGCTCTTGGCCACACTCACCTGTACATACCCCATGGAGGGCGGTCCAAAGTCGTTAAACAGTGGTCTGAAAGGTGCTGCAGCTCCTGGAACTGAGCCGGATGGCGACGGGACACTTCCGGCTACAAAGCACGAGAAAGAGGTCACAGTGTGGCAAGGGACCTGTCACAGCTTTCCAAGCCCCGGACTGTTCGCCTAACTATCTCCAAAGGCTTGTTTCTTCATTCCATGCTGAACAACTTCAGAGACTCACTCTTCCCCCTCTGAGCTCCACCTACAATCTCTACGTGACCACGCCCACTTCTCAGGCCAGCAAACTGAGGCTGAGCAAGGCTCGCTTAGCAGGCCCCGTATTGCAAAACTCGAGCCGTTTCTCCTTCAAGACCTCGACTGCTCGGACAAGGAGAGCAAGGGTGGAGTTGGAGCCTCACCTGTAGGAACCGGGGTGCCTGGCCCGGGGGTGCTGGAGCCGGGGGTACTGCTGGGGGCGGGCGCGATGGGTTTGTAGGACATCCCAACTCCTGGGTGCGGCGGCCGCCAGCCGGCCGCTCCTCCGGGGTTGGCTGTCCGGCCGCTCAGCCGCACTCTGATTGGCAAGCAAGCTGCACGCCCCTGGTAAATAGAGCTCTGGCCGGAAGGGCGGGCGGGCACGACCGCTCCTCACTCTCGATTGGTGAACGCAGCTGTCACTCAAGCCTCCTTATTGGCTGAGCCCAGCCCCCGCAGGCCGCAACCGCTGCCGATTGGCCTCCACCTTCCGGACCTCGCACCTGTCTGCCCCGGATTGGGCGGTGACTGCCGCCCTCCTCAATTGGCGAGTTCGGGGCCCGGGGCCGGCGCGCTTTCAATCCGATTAGTCCCGAGGTCCGAGAGGCGGGGCCTCGGCAGCCGGGCCAGTGTAGACCTCGCGATTCGCTCCAATGGTGTGTGGCCGGACGCTGGACACACTCCGTTCCCACCGTCTCGCGCCTTCTCCCTGCTGTGGACACCAAAGGCTGCAGCCCCTACAGTGTGAGCCCTCCGCCCCACCCCGGGCGCTTTACGTCACCTTTCACCAGTTCAGTACCCCCCTTTTTCTGGTTGTGCGCATGCGCGCGCCTCGGGCCTTCATTTGTTCCCATGGCAACGGGTCCCTTACCAAAGTCATCACTGTGCTCTTTCTCTGGGTTGATTTGAGTCTTAGGTCTAGGCAAGTGCAAGGTCCAAGGCAGCGAACGACACCCCTGGAGACCCGCACCCTAAGTCCCCACCTCCTACACAATAACAGAACGTCCCGGTGGACAGATGTCAAAGCTGTCAAGGACTGCTCTGGAGCAAGAGCAGGATTCTGAGTCAAGGCCTTTGGTTGGAGTCCTAGCCCTTATAAGCCATTTCTCCATAGGCTCTTCTTTTGGATGGTTGGGTGGAACTAAGACAAGGTCTCAAGTACCCCAGTCTGAACTTGAATTCACTGTATATTTGAGGATGGCCTTGAACAACTCATCCAATGTAGTACAAATTCTAATTGGTCTTCATAAAAACCTGGAGCCAGATATCGGGGTAAATGACTGAAGATCAGAGGGCAAAGCCAGCCACTAGTTAAAGGCTGGCAGTGGTGGCACATATCTTAAATGCCAGCACTTGGGCTCTCATGCCTTTAATCTCAGCACTAGAGAGGTTGACACAGGAAGTGCTATGGCTTGATGGAGAAAGGAATATAGGGCGGGAGGAGACAGGGGCTCAGTCTTTCCAGCCTGAGCATTGGTAGGGTAAGAAGGCTTTCTAGTGGCTGCTTCCTTTGTCCCTGATCTTCAGACAAGCTTTGTTAGAGCATACCCAAAATATTACAGGCACATGTCACAGAGTTTCTTGCCTTAGTATGCCTGTTTTTTGTTTTTTTTTTTTTAAAAAAAAAAAAAAACTTTATTTGTTTATTTGGTGTTTTGCCTGGAACTGGAACTACAGACAGTTGTTAGCTGCCATGTGAGTGCTGGGAATCGAACCCGGGTCCTCTGGAACAACAGACGGTGCTCTTAACCGCTGAGCCATCTCTCCAGCCCCAAATATGCCTGTTTTCTTATCTGAAACATAGAGACAATAGTCCCTGGAAAGTAAACTAGGGAATGGGCAGATAGTAGGGATGAGGGTTGTCCCCATGTGACCGGGCTGAGCCCATTGCTCCATCCACAGGAAAACTCCCACCTGGGTCTGCCCATCTAGTCCTATTTCCTTTCAATCAAAAAACGTTTTATGTATATGAGTGTTTTGCCTACATTTATGTCTGCAGAACTGCTGAGCCAGCTCGTCAGCCCCTAATTCACTGTTTTACTAATCTCAAATAAGAGCTGAGAGATGTCTCAGGATTTGAGAGCACAGGCTGCCCTTCCAGAGGAGCCAGGTTAGAATCTCAGCATTCACATGGTTTATAACCATTTGTAACTGCATTTCCAGGGGGCCCAACACCGGCTTCTGTTTTTAGTAGCCACCAGGCAAACATGTAGTACACAGACACAGACACATCCAGGCAAAACATGCTAGACATAATAATAAATCTTTTTTTTCTTTTTTTTTTTTTGCGGGGCGGGGGGAGAGGTTCTCACTGTTTAGCCCTGGCTAACCTGGAATGGCTTATGTAGAGCAGATTGCTCTTGAACTCCCAAAGATCCTCTCTGCTCCCTGAGTGTTTGGATTAATGGTGTGCACCCCATTTCCCAGCTAAATAAATCTCCTTTTTTTTCTTTTATTTTTATAGAATAAAGTCTCATTTTTTATCCATGTATCCCCTTGTTCCAACTCCCTTCCCCCTCCTGACCCATAAATCTCCCTTTTAAGACTACTAAAAGCCAAACCAGTGGTGGCACCTGCCTTTAATCCCAGCGCTCAGGAGGCAGCAGCAGGCAGATCTCTGCAGTTCTAGGCCAACATAGTTTATAATGAGAGTTCCAGGACAGACAAGGCTACACAGAGAAACTCTGTTTGGAAAAACAAAGATCCAAACAAAACCCCAAAAACCTCAAGAAAGAAATAATGACATTTAATCAATGCCTCTTCAGAATTCTCTAATGCATAATTAAAATAAGAGCTGGGCATGGTGGTGAGTGCTTGTAACCTCAGTTGAGGCGGGAGAATCACAAATTCAGTGCCAGCCTGGGCTACACAGATCCTGTCTAAAAATAAATAAATAAAAGTGCAGGTTAGGTTTCCCTCCATCTCCCCCAAGTGTACCAGCATGACTGTACCGTGAAAAAGACCCCAGGGGGTGGGTGGGTGAAGAGGGACTACTGTGAAATATGCCAGTCCCCTCTCCTTTCAGCCTTAAGCCTTCCTGCTTTCTCCATTGCTCCATATGTTCATCAGCTGGGCTGACTAATATCCAAACAAAACAAAATACCATGAACTGAGTAGTTTAAATCACAGATTATTTTTGCACAGCTTAGGGGCTGAAAGTCTGAGGTCAGAGTACCAGCCTTGTGGGTTCCTGGTGTGGGCTTTCTTCCTGGCCCCACACAGCTTTTCTAGATAAGAGCCCTGCCCTTTGACCTCATTAATGTCACTGCTTCCTTAGAAACCTACCTCCAGATTGAGCCATAATGGGGACTAAGGGTTCAGCATATGAGCTTAAGGAAGCACACAGCGTTCAGTCCTTAACATCTGTGTGTGGGGAAGTGATGATGGGCTGAACTCTGTTCCTCCCCGTTAGGAAATGCATCTTTGCTTGGGAACGCAGAGTCTGAGAGGTATTGGAGCAGACAGTTGTGGCCTATCCACTTGGGGAAGATGGCAGAGGCCTCTTGGCCAGTTTGTCAAGGGAATCCTTCTTTAGGCCTGGAGTGTGTGTGTGTGTGTGTGTGTGTGTGTGTGTGTGTGTGTCTGTGTCTGTGTCTGTGTCTGTGTCTGTGTCTGTGTCTGTGTCTGTGTGAGGAAGCCAGAAGAGGCTGTCAGATCACCTGGAGTTAGAGTTCCAGGTAGTTGTGAGTCATCCAATATGGATACTGGGGATTGAACTCAGGTCCTCTGGAGCAGTGGATATTGCAGTTTCTTTCTTTCTTTCTTTCTTTTTTTAAATACAGGCTGGAGAGATGGCTCAGAGTCTAAGAGCACTGGCTGCTCAGAGGTAATGAGTTCAATTCCCAGAAACCACATGGTAGCTCACAACCATCTAGAATGAGATCTGGTGCCCTCTTCTGGTATGCAGGCAGAAACATTGTGTATATATAATAAATAAATCTTTAGAAAAATAAAATTTAGGGGCTGGAGAGATAGCTAAGAGGTTGAACGCACTGATTGTTCTTCCAGAGGACCTGAGTTCGATTCCCAGCAACTACATGGTGGCTCAGGACCATCTATGATGACATCTGGTGCCCTTTTATGTATAATGTATAGTAAATAAACAAATCTTTAATAAAAAAGAAATAAAAATAAAATTTGAAAATTCAAATAATACTTTTTTAAAAAGTACATTTTGTTTGTTTATTGTGTGTGTGTGCCATGAGGCATGTGTGACTGGAAGACAAGTGAGGGACTTGGGTTCATTTCTACCTTATGAATCCTAGAGGACAAACTCAGGTCATCAGGAAGCACCTTTATCCACTGAGCCATAATTTGTATTTCTGTATATTTCTTCTCATTTTATGTTTGTAAAGTTTAGGGCTAGAAGGTTGGCTTAGCTGTTTGTTAGAGACTAGGCTTACAGTGCACCTTATCTTTGCCTTTTGCTTTTTTTAAAGCAAAGATTTTTTTTAGAAGATATATTTATTATGTATACACATTCTGCCTCCACTATGCCTGTGTGCCAGAAGAGGGCAGCAGACCTCAAGACAGATGGTTGTGAGCCACCATGTGGTTGCTGGGAATTGAACTCAGGACCTCTGGAAGAACAGTCAGTGCTCTTAACCTCTGAGCCATCTCTCCGGACCCTGTTTTTTGTTTTTCTTTTCTTTTTTTAAAGATTTTTTTTTATTTATTTATTATGCATACAGTTTTACAGAAGAGGGCACCAGACCTCATCATAGATGGTTGTGAGCCACCATGTGGTTTTACTGGGAATTGAACTCAGGTCCTCTGGAAGAATAGTCAGTGCTCTTAACCTTTGAGCCATCTCTCCAGCCCCTGTTTTTTGTTTTTCAAGTCAGAGTTTCTCTGTGTAGCCCTGGCTGTCCTGGAACTTGCCCTGTAGACCAGGCTGGCCTTGATCTCACAGAGATCAGCCTGCCTCTGCCTCCCTAGTGCTGGGATTAAAGGCATGTGCTACCACCACCCAGCCACTTAAGAGTTTCATACCAGAATGTTGAAAAAAATGAAAGGATAAGGAAGGATTCACTCCTACCCCCGCCTTAGATTATCGACCTCATCGTTTGACAGCATCAGCAACAAGGAGTTCTGCAGTTGGGGAGGCAGAAGAGCGCAGCCCTGTAGAAGGATCTCTGTCCAAAGCTTCTTCCAGAATTAGGCATACCACATGACCCAGAGAATGTATTTCTGGGTGTTGACCCAGCTGATTTGGAAACGTCTGTTCTTCCAAAACATGCACACATGACTGTCTTTGGTGGTTTATGATCTCCAGCAGTGCAAAGGTGCTCTGTATCAGTCAGTTTTCACTGCTCTGAGAGTCTACCGGAAGAAGGCTTAGTGCTTTTCATAGTTTTAGTTCCTGATGTTTGGAGCCTGGGTGGGGCCTATCAGAGGATGCCTGTTCACTTCATGGGTATGAGAATCAAACAAAGTGGAGGACAGCCAGGATCTGAATTGTTCAGGAATTGTCCCCTTCAAGAACCATGCCCACATATCTGCGTCCTTCATCCTACCACAGACAGGGTCTTTGTAAATATTCATGGCCCATGTTGTCACCAAAGGATACAAGGATGCCCAGTGTCTGGGCTGCCACTGTGGCAATGTAGGTGTCCAAAGACCCCCTCCAGAACTAAGCTGATCTGGGTGGCCTGTGCTGCCACCTGGGGATGTGGAGGTGTCATCCAAGCCCATGACAGAGGGTCATGTCTGGGTGCATTGTCCAGTTGCAGCTGGGCCTGTGTTGATGTCTGTGGCCTGTGTTACCTCAGGGGACCATGGAAACCATGTGTAATGAAATCAGAGGGCCATGTTGAGCCAGCACTGCCCATCACTGGTCCTGAGAAAGCTGGCCTTTCCTCTTGCTGGACACTGCAGCAAAAGAGCTGCCCCTGTCACAGGAGAGCTGGCCCCCACACTTGACAGAGATGGCCTCACCCCTCACCATAGGTGAGGGAGAACTAGCCCTGGTGTCATGGGCATAGGGGAGCTGGCTCCCCGGCCTCCAGCCCCCACCTGAGGTGGGCAGCCCCAGTGGCACTGGGTTGGACCACCCTAACATCTACCCCACCTAGGACCTCCTGGGGCTGTGAATGGACTAGTATTGTGGAAGGTTACCCACAGGCTCTTCATGACTTGGGGTGGCTAAGAGATATCCCAGAGGGGTTTGGGTGAGGATCCAGTAAGGATGGTGTACCAGAAATCAGAGGCCTTGAACCATACTAAGGACTCACTGCGATGAAAATTTGTTAGTAAAGCTGACTGGACAAAAGAGTATACTATGTGACACCCTGGTCCCAGTGCCACCAGGACGAATGAAGAGGTGTTTGTTTGCTTGTTTGGTTTGGTTTGGTTTGATTTAAAAAATTCTTTGGGTGCTGCAGGGTCTAGGGGAGGATATGAGGAGGACCAGGTGAGCAGCAGAATTAGAGTGCATGATGTAACATTCACAAAGAATCAATAAGGAAATTATGTTAAGAGGAGGAGGAGGGGGAGGAGGGGAGGAGGAGGAGGAGGAAAGCCAGGGCTGCACAGAGAAACCATGTCTCATCCCCTCCCCCAAAAAGGAGTTCTCCTAGGAAGTCAGATAGGGCATGGAAATCGAGCAGAGGACCTAGCTGTTTCACAGATACAGGAAGAATGCCGCTTTGGGAGTGGACCGGGCTGACCTGAACCTAGAAAACCAAAGGCCACTTGAGCCCTAGGAGCCCTGGGGCAGTGAGCATGTTCCCAGGAAAGCATAAATTAGCAACTGGGAAACCCAGGCTCACACACACAGGTCCCCCACAGCATAGACCTACATTTGGCACCCCTCCTGGCCCTGACCCACTCCAACTGGAATCTTTTGGGACATCTGCACTAGAGGCCATTTTGTGGTTGGGGGGCACACCTGACCTCTGTGGTGGTGAGGTCTTTCAGTGTCAGCAGGCACGCTGTGACTAAGACCCCCCCCAGTGGCCTTCACCATCCATCCACAGAGGCTTGGGTGGAGCTTGGGGGCAGTGGGCAGTGCACCCTGCCACTTTTCCATCAATCATGGCGGTTGCCATCTCCAGCTCCTTCAGAGACATCTTCTCATGAGTGATGCCATCTGTGCCAGCTTCTGAAAAATCCACGGGACTAGGGCTATAGGCTTGGCAGTAGGGATCACTTAATTGAGGATTAAGGATTAATTGGGATCTGCAAAATGGGTGGTGCTGAGGCTGCTGAAGCCAGCCCTGGCTGGCACCTCAGAGTCCAGATTCCAGGCTGCTGCTCAGGGCACTGGGGCTGTCTGCATGTTTCACCTGAGACCACCTTGTGAGGACCAGTATGCCCCCAACTCCTAGCCGTTTTATTTTATTTATTGTATGTGTGAGTTAGAGGTTGGCAGCTGATATCATCCCCAACCACTCTCCTCCTCCTCCTCCTCCTCCTCCTCTTTCTCCTCCTCCTCATCATCATCATCATCAGAGACTCTATGTAGTCTTGCCTTAGACCTCCCTGTGTAGACCAGGCTGGCCTCAAACTCACAGAGATTTTCTTGCCTCTGTCTCCCAAGTGCTAGGATTAAATGCAAGTACCACTATGCTCAGCTTCTTACTTTTGAGACAGGGTTTCTCACTGAATCTAGAGCCCTCTGGTTTTGGTTAGACTGGCTGGGATTAATGGTGTGCACCACCACATCAACTGCCCTTCCTTCTCCATTTTGATTCAGGGTCTCACTGAGGCCAGCCTCAGACTCCTGATCTTCCCTCCTTAGCCTTCCCAGTGCTGGTTACAGGTGTGTCCCTACCTCAGCCTGAATCTTGATCATGGGCTTCTCAGCTTCTAGACCTGATGGAGTTAAATTAAAATGTCTCTACAAGCCAGGTGGTGGTGGTGGTACACATCTTTAATTCCAGCATTTGCAGGGCAGAGGCAGGTGGATCTCTGAGTTTGAAGCCAGCCTGGTCTATAAAGTGAGTTCCAGGACAGTCAGGGCTACACAGAGAAACTGTCTTGGGAAAAAAACCAAACAAGCAAAAAACCCAACCAATAAAACAACAAAAACACCCAAAAAGCCAAAAATGGATTGGATGGAGACGCACAGCTTCCCGGCATCTAAGGGCTAGAATAAGAGCTATGAAGGTTTGGGTGTGTGTGTGTGTGTGTGTGTGTGTGTGTGTGTGTGTGTGTGTGTGTGTGTGTGTGTGTGTGTGTGTGTGTGTGTGTGTGTGTGTGTGTTACCATCCCAAAGAAGTCTGTTTTGTTTTGAGACAAGTCCCCCTGGGTAGTCCTGGCTGGCCTGGAACTCACTTTGTAGACCAGACTGGCCTCAAACTCATAAAGATCCATCTGCCTGTGTCTCCTGAGAGCTGGGATTAAGGTTGTGTGACACCATGCCTAGCTCAGAGATATCTTTTGGCTTTTGCTTTGGGTTGGGCCCAGGATCCAGAAAGGAAGGAGAGGTGATCTCCAGGCCCCCCGGAGCTCACAACTAAGATGACCTGTGATTAGAAAGCCCAGCTCCAGGAGTTGAATTTTGGGGTCTCATGGCAGACCCCCAGGATAAGCAAATAGGGGAAACCCTTTTTCCACAAGCTGAACAATGCTTTATTGCCAGAGAACCAGGGAGAGGTAAGGGGTGCTGACAGGAGAGGCCCTGTGCCCAGGCAGGAATGGAGATACACAGTCCTGTATGTGAGTTTCAAGGAACACATGGGATCCCCTGTGGTTCAGAGGCTATGGTCCTCTGGGATGGCCCATTCCAGCTTCTTACAGCCTCATCGAGACATCATCCGAACAAATTCTGCTAGGACAAAGCCAAGGTTTTAGGTCTGCCCTCCTGACCCCATTGGGGATGGCA
The DNA here is from genome assembly GCA_004025045.1 of Sigmodon hispidus. Lineage (NCBI taxonomy): Eukaryota > Metazoa > Chordata > Mammalia > Rodentia > Cricetidae > Sigmodon > Sigmodon hispidus. The sequence continues at coordinate 26,725 of PVIH01004961.1, read as the reverse complement.
AATCTGCCTACCCAAGGGTGGGCTAGAGTATGCTTAAGGAGACCTTCAGTGGCTTCTATGAATCAGGCAGGAGGAGCCTCACCTCTCCAGATTCCAGTCTTGGCTCTTAGTTCCTAAGTAAGCACTTTAGCTTTCCTGCGAATTGACACAAAGGCATTTCTTCTCTCGTCAGTAGGGACTCTAATAGCCATTTTCCCTTGATCCTCCATAATGTGCAACCCAGGTCTGTTTAGATCAGTGCTTCTCAACCTTCCTAATGCCGTGACCCTTTCATACAGTCTTTCATGCTGTCGTGACCCCCAACCATAAAACTATTTTCATTGCTGCTTCATAGCTGTAATTTTCCTATTGTTATGAATCATAATGTAAACATCTGATATGCAGCCCCAAAGGAGTCATGACTGAGACTCATGACTGAGACTGAGAACTGCTGGTCTAGAATCTTCCAGGGCACGTGAGGCTAAGCAGGGGAGACATTACCTTCAAAGTCAACTAAGCCATCTCCATTGAGATCGATGTCTTGGAGTATCTCATCTACTTCCCTCTGGCTGAGGCGTTCCCCCAGCAGGGCCTTGAGGGCTGCCCGGAGCTCCCCCACACTGATGCAGCCATCTCCATTGGTGTCAAACTGTGGCAGCATTAATGTTGGCATAAGGGGTCACTGACTGAACCCTACATCCACTCAGCCCCACAGTATCACCCACCCTCCACCCCTTCCTCCCACCACAGGCACACCTCCCGGAAGGCGTCTCGAAGTTCCCTCACACCAATCATATCTGCAGTCTCTGCCAGCAGCTTGGGGCCCATCAGCTCCAGAAAATCTTCAAAATCCACCTTCCCACCACCTGAGGGTACATCCATCCATTAAAGACCCCAGCCTGGCACCTGACCTGCCTTTCCGAGCCCACTGCCTTCTCTTTGGTGCCTGCCCCCCTCCTTCATGGCATTATATGAGGTATCATCCTTGGGTACCAACAGCTGTATCATCTGCAGCTGTTGGTGGGACTGGTTATCAACCAGGCTTTTAAGACTCACTGTTCTTTTTTGGGCCCCTGCTCTGTGACTTTAGACAAATACTTCACCTCTCTGAGCTTCAGTCTGTTGGTGAACAGGGGTCATGTCATCCTCTCTAGTCTCCTAGTAGATTCTTAGGAGGCAGCTGTCCCTTTAATGACTATTAGGCCCTGGGCTCCTGGAACAGCCTGTGCAGCTACCTCAGGTCTGGATGCAAGGGTATCTGAAGCACATACTGATCTGTTGTGATATCTCGATGAGCTCCATCTCCGTGGGCATGTAGCCCAGCGTCCGCATGCAGGCACCCAGCTCCCGGTAGCCGATGTAGCCATCCTGGTCTCGGTCAAACTCCTGGAAGGCGACCTGCAGCTCTGCCGGGCAGAGTGAGGTTAGTCCTTTCCTAAAGCCCTCCCCGGCTGCCATCTGGGACCAGCCCATCTGCTCCCTTTGTTCCGATCGCTTCTCATTTTCAGCCTCAGTTTCTGTCATTGTTTCAGGGCCTTTGCACATACGGTCTTAAAATTTTCTTCTTTCATGAAAAGTTTTAAGAAGCATTTACATGTGTCAGTTTCTGCTCTAGGTGATTAAGAGGAGAAGGAAGAGAGGGAGGCAGGAAAGACAGAGGAGGTTACATCCTTCCCTCCTCTGGTTCAGTGTGTCACCTCCTCCAGGAAGACCTCCTGCTCATTTCTTCCTCTCCAGCCCATCCATTGGTTTCCTTGAGTGCCTTACCCAGAGGTGGGGACCTTATCTCCCTGGTTATCAGTGTTTCCTGCCTCTCAGTCGGGGGAACAGGCCCACAGTGGGCAACCAGAAAGTGTCGGCCAGATGGGCAGTCATGAAAGAGGTCCCTGAGACCAAGGGTTTGTTTGCCAGCCTGCCCTGCCCAGCCTCCTCCCATGGCCCTCTTAGCCCTCCTGCAGAGACCCCAGCCCCAAACCTCCTCCGCACCCCACCTATGCCCCCACTTCAACTAGCCCCTCCCTGAACCCTTTACCTTCGATTTCCTCTGGTCTCAGCTCCCGGTCCTGCAAGACACAGATGGCTTATGGGTTCCTCGGCCCGCCCAGGCCTCAGCACCTTCTGTTTCTTGGGGTTTGTCATCCAGCCCACGCCACAGCATAACCAGGGCCTATGCCTTATTCCACCCAATCCTGTTCACCTTGCCTGGGTGTCTTGGGGCTTCCTTTCCCTGTGACCTTCCAGGAGACCCCAGGACCCCTGTTCCCACACTGTCTTCTGAGGTTCATGGCTCCTTTTGACAGAGGTAGATGCCAGGATCACACAGAGCCTTACCCTCAACCCAGCTGACCTCAGTGTCACTGCAAAGCTGCCTTGCCTCTGTGTGCCCACCCCCAGGACCCTGCCACCTCTAGCCATCCTCCCCTAGGAGTGCTTCCTTTTCTACTTTTGCTGTGCTGGGATGGCTATGGGGGCTCCTTGAACAAGAGAGTTTTTCTGGAGTTACTGCTCCTACCCCCCCCCACCCTTGGGTTGCATGTCTATCCTCTGACATCCTCTTCAGCATTTGGGGGTGATGAGGCTAAGGGACCAGGGCAGCAAGGCTGGCAGAGGAGTGACTGTACATACGAGCTGGGTGGCGGCGATGCTGGGTCGAAGGAAGATGCAGGCTGGCCCCACCAGGCTGCCAAGCACCGAGTAGCCCTGTGTACCCTCCTGTTCCTCAGCTCTGGGGCCAGGGCTGGGGCTGGAGCTCCCTAGGGGGGCTCCAGGCCACTGCCAGCGTTCCTGTGGCAAAGTCAGCCATGAGCTGAAGCAATGCCTCCTGTCCCCCAGCTAGTTCCAGCTCTCATCAACCTCCCTGTCTCCAGGGCTCAGCACCTGCCAGAGCGGGCAGGGCCCCTGGGTACACAAGATCCATTAACACCCTAGGCTGGAAAGGTTCACTCCTAAAAGGTGAGAGCCTCCGCCAGGTCCTTAAGGAATCCTGTGACCAGTAGTCTCTAGCTCTGGTCACCCTGGCCGAGGCTGAGAGAGTAGGACTTGCACAGAATGGTCACCTGGCCTATCAACTTAGCAGGCCATATCTAGCCAAGGCTTGGTGGGGGGCTGTCCAGGAAAACATCTCCTTCAAAAAAAGCATGCGGATGTCCCCTCCACCTTCTCTGGAATCCACAGCCCACCTCTAGCCCAGCTCAGCACCGCCAAGTCTCTGGCTACTACCTGCCCAACACATGGGGCCACCCTGATTTCTGGCCTTAGGTGTCCCCTTCATCTTCCTACCTTACGCCCTCGGCGCCAGGGCCGCTTGGCACAGTTCCCCATTGGCCCCTGAACCATGCCAGGCTCTGAGTCCTAGGAGGGATGCTGTGGATTCTGCCAGCCTCCTCCTGTTCCAGGGACAGCCTGGAGCACTGGAGAGGATTTTCCTGGGGTTTTGTGGGCAAGATCAGGGGCGGGTGGGCAGGCGGGGGCCCTGGGCCCGGGGCTTGGGCCCTAATCCAATCCGGGATTATCTCTGAGTATCTCGGAGAGTATAGTGTTTGTGTGTGGGGGGGTACTCAGAGTCAAGGCCCCCTGGAAGGCCCCGCCTCCAGGAACTTCTTCAGAATGGTCTTCTGGACCCCCTCTAGCCCCTCTCCCCTCAGACTTTGCTCTAATACCCCCAATCAGCACCTTCAGAAGCAGGCTTGGGTCCCCATGGAAGAAACTGACACCCTGTGCCTGGGCCAGCTGGATCCCAGCTCTCCCAGGGTGGCAATTGTGGACTAGAGGATGAAGTCCTTGAAGGCAGCCTACCTGCTTTACCTTACCCCAGACTGAAGTCTCTGCACCAGGACCCTGTGTTCTTCAGGGCTCATCCATCCCGTTCTTGGACCAGTGCTCACACCTTGCATAAAGGGTTAGCTCTAGCACTGGATCCCTCAGTATCAACAGAGATGGCAGATGGGTCCCTTACCTTCTGACCCCTCTGGTCACCTACGTGTGAACCGGCCCCAGTCTCTCTTACATTCAGCTGGGATGTGGGGTCCCTTAGTATACGATAGTCCCTGCCCCTTACCTGCCCGTAGGCAGCCTGCACCCGGGCCTCCAGCTCACGAAGGAGGGCTCGCCTGCGGGCAGTGGGGCTGGCTAGGTCCTGGCTGGGTCCTGGAGTGTCTGTGGATGGGCTGGAGTCCCCTTCAGGGAGGCTGCCATCTGCCGGGCCCTCAGGCAGGGCCATGGACATGGGTGTGGTACCTTTTCTGTTCCTGCTGGGTCTCCTTGACCTGTGACAGGGTAGGTGGCTTAGAGTGTGGGGGGGTGGATAAGGCTTCCTTTTGGCTCTGGGGTGGAAAATCCCTGCTGCCCTAAAATCTCTGTCTTCTTCCATTGCCCTCTCATAGCACATCTTTGAAATCATCACCTTCGTCCTATACCTCTCTCTAGCCTTCCCAGACTGCACCCTGGGGCTCCACGCTGGCTGGCCTCCTCCGGTCCTCGTGTCCTGCCTGCACATCTCGGGCTGGTGGTCTGAGCATGATCTTCCTGCTCACTGTCTATCTGCCTTGGCCTTTGCTGCCCACCATCTCTGTCTTGGTCTAGCAGTGTTCCCACGACCCTCAGGCCCGGCTGCCCCTCTCAGCCCCCACCTGTCTCTCCTATCTTCTCCCCTCAACACCCCCCCGCCTGCACCCCTCAGTCCCTTTCACCCCCCACCCCCGCCTGCACCCCTCAGTCCCTTTCATTGTGGCTTGGCTCTTTCTCACCTTGCTCCATCTGCTCTTCCCACCTTACTCCCTTTCCCAGAATGGCTTCAAGATTCTGGAAAAGCATGCCACCCGTTTCACCCACTCCACCTGGAGCCCCAGGACACCTCTGTTCCCCTCTCTGCCTCCCCACCTCCTGCGTGGACCTCTCCACTGACCTGCAAGTTCTTCTCAAGGGACAAAGGCGGAGGCGCCACAAGACCCCCAGTCCCCCTTGCCACACCCCAGCCACTCACCACACAGCTGCTTATTCCTCACTTCCAGAATGAGGTCAGCTGTGGCCTGCTGGCCTGCTGCGGGCCCCTCATGATTTATTCACCTGCCCTCTGCACAAGCCTTTGTCCCAGGGAACCAGATCCCACGCCATGTCTGCCATCTGAGCTGGTGACTCTGTGATCCATTCAGTGACTCGCTTGCCAACATCAAGAAGAGCAAGGCTGGTAGAGTGCTTGCCTAGCATGCAGAAAGATCTTGACCTCAATTCCCAGCACCAAATAAACAAGGCATAACGGGGTGCACCTGTAAAGTACCCAGGAGCAGAGATAGAAGAATTGAAAGTTCAAGGTCATCCTTGGCTGTATAATGAGTTCTAGACCAGCTTGGATTACATGAAACCCCAGGGTGGTATCTTGTTCCAGGCTGGCAGCTGGGACCACCTGCCCTAAGGACTCCAGTCTCAGGTGAATCTAAGTCAAGCCAGGGGCCACCAAGCAGTCTGTTTGTGCTTGGGAACACCCACCCAGGCAGCTAAGAGGAAAGTCTGCACTCTGGGCTGCATCCCCTGATGTCAATCTAGCCCTGGTTAAGGTTGACAGTCATTGACTGTGACCTGGCACTGTCTGGGTGCTGGAACCCTCAGGTAACATTGGGCAGAGTCCTCAGGAGGCAGGGGAGGGCACCAGTGGCCTCTGTAGAAGGTATGGACAGCAAGAGATGGGTATTGGTTGAGAGTCAGCTCTTGAACCCTGTAATCCTGGGAGCAGGCGGTCAGCCTCCCTTCCGGAACGTTTGACTTGGTGGGAGCAGCACCTTCGGCGGCGGTGTAGGGCTACAGTTGATGCGAAATACAAGGACCATTCCAAAGACTGTCAGAGCTGGGCCTTGCTGTGCTAGGGACTAAGGCTGGGAGTAGGTGGCCTCCACAGAGGGACCTCTGAGCACAGGCTAAGGCAGTTCTGAGATCTGAGATAGCCCCAGCCTGAGAGGTGTGTGGTCTCTGACCTTCAGTCAAGGTTAGGAGGAACCTTGTTATTGTTCTCCGTGACTCATCATGTGGCCTTTCTCTGCAGCAGGCAGGGACATCTTTGAAAACATTTCCTTATGTTCAACAGGGCTGGGTCACCCTGGGAAAGTTCTTTGCCTTCTGACACTCTTTTTAATTTTTTTTCAGCACTGGGGGGTTAAACCCAGGGCCTCATACATGGGAGGCAAATGTTCTACCAATGAGCGCCGTTTCCAGCCACTTGTCTCCTCCTCTTCCTCCCTTTTCTTCTTTTCTTTTTTAGTCAAGCAGCTGAGATTGTAGGAGTGCACCACTCAGTGAGTGCAGTGATTTATCTGAAAAGAAAAAAAAAAAAGGCTGCCTTTAGGAAGGAAGGAAGAGAAATGTGTGTCTCAAAGCATAGCCCAAGGTGCCTGGGGTAATAATTGGTCAAAAGTTAGTGGGCAAAGTTTTCCATGGGGACAAAGGGTTTGTCCTCTGGCTGGTAGCCCCTTCCGGCTTGCATTCAGGGAGCAGTGTTCTGAAGAGTTCATCTTGGTGACCTCAACTTGGCTTAGCCTAACTGAGGTTCCAGCCCTGGTGTCCAGGGTTGTGGATCAATATATCAGGGCAGTCTGGGCAGAGGCTCTCAGGAGGGCACAGGGAGGGTCAGTGGCTTCTGCAGAGGGGATGGATGGCCAGAGGGTGGGGTTGGCAGTATGTCAGTCTGGGTACAAGAGATTAGCCTTACTTCTAGAACCTTCCATCTGGCAGGAACAGCACCTTCAGCACTGGGTAGATGGAGGAAAGGAAGGATGCGGGAACTGGATGTGTAGCCAGGTATACATCTGTTTGAATGGTTAGTAGCTGAAGGAATAGATGATCTATAGGTGGACAAAGGGAGGGATGAACGCATGGACACGCAGTTAATGGACATACAGTGGGTCAGTGGAGGAGAAATTGGATAGCTGCATGGATAGAAGGCGATATCTGAGGAGTCAGATGCTGGGCGGTGGATAGATGGGACTGTATAGACAGGTATTGAGAGGGCAGATGAAAATGTGGGTGGATAAGCTGATTGGGTGGGTAAATGAGTATGTGGGCATTCTGAGGGACTGAGGGGTGATGTTTGTTGAATGACTAGATGCCTGGATGGATGGAAAGTGAAATGAGTGGAAGCAGGTAGATGGCAGGTACAAGATCGTGTGTGAGTGTGTGTGTGTGTGTGTGTGTGAGTGAGAGAGAGAGAGAGAGAGAGAGAGAGAGAGGAGTGAGAGAGAGAGAGATGAGAGAGAGGAGAGAGAGAGGAGAGAGAGGAGAGAGAGAGAGAGGGAGGAGAGAGAGAGAGAGAGGAGAGAGAGGAGAGAGAGGAGAGAGAGAGAGAGAGAGAGAGGGAGGAGAGAGAGAGGAGAGGGAGGAGAGAGAGAGAGAGAGAGAGAGAGAGAGAGAGAGAGAGAGAGAGAGAGAGAGGAGTGGGAACACAGTCTTGTAGCCTATGCTGGCCTGGAACTCACTATGTAGCCCAAACTTATGGCAACCACCTGCTTTAACCTCCTCAGTGCTGAGCTTACAGGTGTGAGCCACAGCACCTAAGTTTTAATCTGTTTATCCACGTGTGCACCAGTGTGTAACATGTATGTGGATGTCAAAGGACAATCTTAGCTGTACTCTGCATGATCCACCTTGCTTTCTTGAGACAGGATATCTTACTGGCCTGGAACTTTCCAAGAAGGGGGTAGACCAGCTGGCCAGCATATCTCAGAGATCTGCGTCTCTCCCATGCACTGGCATTACAGCTACATGCCACTATACCCAGCATCTTTTACATGTGTCCTGGAGGTAAAACTCTGGTCCTGGTGCTGACAACATAAGCACTTTACCAATTTTTCCATCTCTCTAGCTCTTGGGTTATGTTGTCTGTAAATCATGACTTGGGGTGAAAACCATAAAACCATAGCCCAGTGGTTCCCCTAGTCATTAACTGACTCTTTTTTTTTTTTTTAAAAAAAAAAAAAAAAAAAACTTTTATTTATTTATTTAATTATTTGCCTTGGTTTTTGCCTGGAACTGAAACTACAGACAGCCGTGAGCTGCCATGTGGGTGCTGGGAATCGAATCCGGGTCCTCTGGAAGAGCAGACGGCGCTCTCAACCGCTGAGCCATCTCTCCAGCCCCCCCCTTTTTTTAAAAAAACACTTTTATTTATTTATTTAATTATTTGCCTTTTTTTTTTAAACATAACTGACTCTTATTAATCAACACAACTGAAGATGTGTCTGTCAACCCCTGACTTTAACGACAATGCCTCTGCTGACAAAGATAACGCCCTCTCGACTGTGTTCCCCACAAGCCCAGCTCAGAGCCTGGCACTGCAAAAACAGCACAGGAAAGTGATTGAGGCCATGGCAAGGGCTAGCAAGGATCAGAAAACTGGAGCACTCTGGCTCAACAATGCAGTTCCCAACGGTGTGAGCACCGCAAATCTAGTCCAGAGTCCACGTAACCCCAAAAGCCAGCTTCTAGCTACATACTCAAGAAAATGAGTGCTGGGCAGTGGTAGCTCATGCTTTTAATCCCAGCACTCAAGAGGCAGAGGCAGATGGATCTCTGGGAGTTTGAGGCCAGCCTGGACTACACAGTGAGTTCCAGAGAAACCCTGCTTTGAAAGAAAAAAAGAGAAAGACAAGAAAGTTTAAGGAAAAAGAAAGAAAGAAAAGAAAATTTAAAGAGCTTGAATTAGATAATGATACCCTGTCTCAAACAATGTCATATCCATACATTGGCAAAAAATATAGATGATGTGGCTTCTTTTTTTGTTTGTTTGTTTTTCAAGACAGAATTTCTCTGAGTATTCCTGGTTGTCCTGGAACTCACTTTGTGGACCAGGCTGGCCTTGAACTCACAGAGATCCTGCCTCTGCCTCCTAAGTGCTGGGATTAAAGATGTGTGACACCACCAGTCTTCTTGAAGCTTCTTTTTTGAAGCTGACTTTCCTGTAGCCCAGGCTGCCCTTGAATTCCTATGTAGTGAAGGATGACCTTGAACTTCTGAACCTTCCACTCCAGAATGCTAGGATTACAGGAAGGAGCTATCATGCATGGTTTATATGGTGCTGGGGACTGTGTTCGGGCCAGCTTTGTGCATGGCACTCTACTAACTGATCTACATCTCCAGCCCCATACAATGATAAAGTATTGACACATACCCAAAGATGGGTGAATTTTGGAAAATTTTCTTCTAAATGAAAAGTTTCAGACAATAAATACTGTCTGAGTCCTTTCATATGACCCATTAGAAAAGTGAACCCGTGGCACCCTTGGTGATGCGGAGTCACTAAGGGACATAGGGCTTCTTTCTGGGCTCTGGACTTGGGCAGTAGTGACAGTTACTCAGTGCTGAATATAATAAACCCCTCAGAACATCTGTTATATAAGGGTGAATTTTACATCAACAAGGCTGTACATGTCTTTAAGTTGCCCTAGAAACTGATGTGTATAGGCACACAGTCTGGAGGTTGGGGATAGACAGAGGGAGCTTCGTGGCCCATTGATCTGTCAAGGATATACTTCTGGGACCCACAAGAGGAGGGATATTTGTAGGAATTATTTACTGATGATTATATAAAAGGATTAATATTTATTGAGGAGTTTATATGAAACACTCACTGATACAAGATTGAACTTTATGGCAACTTCTGGAGGGTTGAAATGTCCCACTCGATGGCAAAGACAATCTTTCCTCCAAAAACTGCAGAGATCAAACAAGACACAGACGGTGTGTAACCAGGGCTCAAAGAGAGCTGGCTACGCCCCATACACGGGTCCTCAAGACCCCAAAACCATGCCCCTGAGACAGTCTCCATCCTGTCTAAACCGGGGTGATTCCAGAGCCAGATCAGAGTCTGGGTTTGTAGAATCAAAGGACTGTAGTTTCTGGCGTCTCCTGGAACTCTCTAAGGCAGTGTTTCTCAACCTCCCTAAGGCTGTGACCCTTTCATACAGCTCCTCATGTTGTGGGGATCCCCCAACCATAAAATTATTTTCATTGCTACTGCATAACTGTAATTTTGCTACTGTTATGAATCATAATGTAAATATTTTTGGAGACAGAGTTTTGGCCAAAGGGTCATGACCTATAGGCTGAGAACCATCCTTCTGGGTTGCTCTGAGGACTAGCCCACGTGGACACAGAAGAGTCTCCTGTGTCAGAGAGTTTTTCTTGACCACAATCCCCTAAGATTAATCACATAGGATGAGAACATGTTTATTTTGGCTCACAATGTCCAAGGTTCCAGCCCATGATCTCAGCAGCCTGTGTTGTGGCAGCACACCATGTTCGGAACATGTATGGAAGAAATGGCTCACTTCATGGCAGAGAAAGGGAGAGACCAATTTTCTCTGTAGTCTCTTCTTCAGATCAAGCACCTAAAAACCTAACTCCCTCCCACTAGGTTCATTTGGGGAAATGAATGAGTTGGTGAAGTCCTGTTGCACAGGGACCTGAATTCAGATCCCCACACAAAAGCTGGGCACAGCAGCATGTGTAACCCTGGGGGCGGGGCACAGGAGGCCTGTAGGAACAGAGACTGGGAAACCTAAAGCTTCCGAAGCTCATTGGCCAGCCAGCCTAGCCAAATTGATAAGCTCTAGGGTCAGCAAGAAATTCTGTCTCAAAAAGGTAAGGTGCAGAGTGATAGACAGAGGCACTCTCTGGCCTTGACTTCTGACTTACACACACACACACACACACACACACACACACACACACACACACACACACACACACGCTCACCATAGAGTTCCACCATCTCCTAACAATACTTCTCAACATCCCTAAAGCTTCCTAACACAGCTCCTCATGTTGTGCTGAATCCTCTCCCCAACCATAAAATTATTTTCATTGCTACTTTATAACTGTGATTTTTTGCTACTGTTAGGAATTATAATGTAAACAGCATGACCCACAGGTTGAGAACCACTGTCCTAACATCTTTAATTCATAGACCTTTGGGGTCACCTGTTCAAACTATAGCACCTGCTTTCCAAAGTCTGCGATGCTTCTACATAGTGAAGGAATGTCTTGCAGATACTGTGTCCCATCTGCATAATGGGCAGCAAGCTTCTCTCATTCCCTCCCTCCCTCCCTCCCTCCTTAGCTTCCCAGGGTTGCACGGGAGATGAAATGAGATCGCTCCTATGAAAGCTCTTCATAAGCTCTGTGCTGGGCAGATGTTCCTCCAGCTGTGAGCCAGCAGTGAGAGCCCAGCTCTGGCACCACCTCCTCCTCTTGCTCCTAGCCCTGCAAAGCTGAGGGCCCAAGGGAGGGGAAGGGCTTCCCAAGCATGGACCGTGATTGTTGGGATTCTCCTGATTGGGGTAATAGTTTTGGTCCCTCCAAGTTCTAGGTGGATGGTTCTGCACCTCCACTTTCCCTGTGGCCCTGACCAGGGGAATTGGCTAGAGTCCTGGGCATGCCAGTAGGACTGAAAGCTCCTGTGTTCTGTTCTGTTCATCTCTGCCCCCAAATCTGGTTTGTGTGGAAAGGGCATAGGACATACAGGCTCAGGAAATGGCTTGGAGACTCCACACTGAAGGCACAAAATGTTCTCCTTCAACCTAGCGGAGTTTTGTGGGAAAACCAGCCAGGGATACATAGTGAGGGCCTCAAAATAAATGGATGAAAACATATTTCAAAAACTATAAAAAGGCAGTAAGTTATGTGAAAAGTGTGGGCAGAAAAGGCAGGTGCTGGCTTGCAGTTCCACTGACCAGCATCTTCCACAGGGAAAAGGGGAGGCGTGAAAAAGTCACTGGGGCATCCAAAGGAAATGCATGGCAGGAAATGACATTTCCTCCGGGCTGATGAGGTGTGAGCTCAAGCAATTAGCGGCGCAGGCTTAGGAGATGGCTTATCGTCAGCTGCTTGCCTTGCAAACACAAGGACCTGAGGACCCACGTTAAAACAAGACAAACAACAAAAGGCAGACCGTGTTATGGAGAAAAGATGGTCCTGGGGCTCATTTACCAACCAGCCTACCCTGCTCCAGGCCAGTGAGAGACTTGCCCAGAAAAGGTGACAATTTAAGATTATCCTCCGAACGACATACACACTTGTGTGCCACATATACAGGCATACCACACACACAGCACACACCACATACATATACATGCCACACACAACATGCATCACACACATACACACATGCTACACACATATATGTATACCATACACACATCACACACCACACATGCAGGCACACACATATTTGTTTCTCATCCTTAAAAAGAAAGGGTTGGAGAGAAGGAGGGAAGGAATGAGGGAGGGAAAAAAGGAGAAATCCTGACCACCATTTGCTGTTCTTAATTGCCTCAGTTTTGCAGTAATTTTGTTTATTTTTTTCTCTTTTTTTTTAAAGGTATTTCTTTTTTTTTTCTTTTTTTAACTTTATTTATTTATTTGCCTTGATGTTTGCCTGGAACTGGAACTTCAGACAGTTGTTAGCTGCCATGTGGGTGCTGGGAATCAAACCCGGGTTCTCTGGAAGAGCAGACGGTGCTCTTAACCGCTGAGCCATCTCTCCAGCCCCGTTTATTTTTTATTTTATTACTATGACGTGCATGCATGTGCATGTTACAATCTGTGTAAGAGCCAGACAACTCTTAGGAGTGTGTTCTCTTTACTGTGCGTTACAGGAGTTGAACTCAGCATCAGGTTGAGTGGCATTTCACTGAGTTTTCTCACTGGCGCTGATTTATTTTACTATCTTTTATTTATTTTTTAAATATTTATTTATTATGTATATAGTATCCAGAACAGAGTATCAGATGTCATTATAGATGGTTGTGAGCCACCATGTGGTTGCTGGGAATTGAACTCAGGTCCTCTGGAAGAACACTCAGTGCTCTTAACCTCTGAGCCATCTCTCCAGCCCTATTTTACTATCTTTTAAAAGATTTTAATTTTACTTATGTGGGGGGGGGTGTGGGGGGGTGTGCGTGCACATGTGTGTTCAGGTGCCCTCAGAAGCCAGAGGTGGTGGGCTCCCTGGATCTTGAGTTATAAGTTGTGTTCTGCCTGCCTGGGAGCTAGGATCTGAATCCAGGTCCTTTGTGGAGAGTAGTGTGTGCTCTTAATCACTGAGCCAGCTCTCCAATCTTCGAGGTTTATTTTTTGAGACAAGGCCTCACTATGCAGCCCAGGCTGGTCTCCCTCCTCTTCCCTCTTGGATCTCACAAGTGCTAAGAGTCCAGGTATGCACCGCCATGCCCAGCCTCAAAGATGTTTTATGTTATTGTAAAGAGTATAAAATGGAAGTCTTTTTGGACAAGTTTAGGCTAGCCTGAGTGTGAAGACATAAGATAGAGCTTCAGAGGAGAGCAAAAGATAAGCAGAAGGTCACCCTCTTAGCACTCTACCCAAGCCACTCTGGCTATCAGGAGTTACAGAGTGAAAGGCCGGGAGAGATAAGGTGAGGGGATTAACTCACCCAGTTGCTAGGATGATGCGGCCTGACCACCGAATTAGCATATTAAGGGAGAGCCGACCCGAAGCCTGTTGAGTTTGACCCCAACCTCGTGGCTGAAGTGAAAAGGACTCTAGCCAGCCCTCAGGAGCTAACACCTGGAACTCTGAGGAGGCTCTGCAGTCAAACTCTCTCTGACCCTGGTCGTCTCCCGGGACGCTGAAGGACCAGATCCCATATCCTAGGCACGGGGAGAACAAGCTCTGAGCAAATTGCCGCCCGAACCAGCGACCGAGGCCTGACTACTCCCACCCCGTGGGCATTGACAGAAAGTGTAGACATAACGGCGAGAAAAAGGTCGTATGATTATATTAATGTATGATTATATTAATGTGTGATCATATTAATGTGTGATTAATGTGTTTGATGTGGATTGTGTATTCTGAATAAGCATCAGTAAAAGGTTATTGAACCGCCATTGAGTGTCTGGGCTTTCTGTCCGATTCGTCTCCAGCTGACCACTGGGGAAATGCCCG